>JADDOH010000859.1:0-12325 GCA_016648135.1 Agrypnia vestita
TCAACATTAAGATAGAAATCAACCTTTGGGATGACTAGCGGTTGCTGGGCGTAGTCGGGTTGAACCGAGCTGGACTGTTGTTGGTATTGAGCGTTGTATGCTGCAGGCTGCAGTAGTCTACTGGTCGCTTTTGTGTCACCCAGCAGGGTCAGGTAGACAAGCTGTTATCGCTTGTGTGCTCTTGGGTGCCTCTGAGGAATGCAGGCGTGATGCTGAGCCTGATGTTGAATGAATGCGAGGTGAGTTCGTTCCTATGGTAGCCTAGGTCCGTCTGATGGACCCCCCGTATGCTGGATAAAGTTGCTGTAGCATCCGGGGTACAGGCTAACTGCCTATAGTTGGTGTTGCGGCCACGCTACTGCTACGGCCTCCGTCGTGAAGTGGTTGATGTACCACCATGCCAGAAGTGCTACTGTTACCCCGAACGGTGTAGCCATCAGCGTAAGCGTTGCGATCGGGACATGGTGATGCAAATCGTTTCCGGTTGCCTCTGCTTCTGCCATTTTCTCCTTTAGTTGGTCTTGCTGATGTTCTAGCTGGCATCTCAGCAGGAAACTGATGTAGATGGCGTGTCACGGAGAGGTCGAGGATGAAGGTGGTACTGCCGGAAGCAAATGGTGTTCGCTGCTGGAGGTTGCGAAAACAATGGAGCAATGAGACTCACGATGATCGATGGATTGGAGACTGGAAGCGTAGCGAGGAATGCGATGAGCGGCGTAGCGATGGTGTTTGATGGCGTAGTTACTGCAGGCTGGAGATTGGTCGTGTGGCGTAGAGAGAGACGAGCTACGTAGCTTGGTAACGCTACGAGTAGTGGTCGTCGGGCAGCGCAACCTCGTGGTTGAGGTGAGGGAAACGAACTTACTTGTAATTTTCTACTACGTCTTTTATATATCGATTTCGGTGTAGAGAGGTGTACAAAAACCTGTGTGAGGAAGAGGCCATCAGCATATTAATATTCCTTTGTCTGTGTGAGATTATGCCATCCGCAAAATTTGCGTGTAAACCGTCACGTTAGCATTTTGTATTTCCGATGACTATTTTCAACCTCGCTCCCTTTGCTTCTTCTGCGCGCGAAGCTCGATGTCAGCATTCTTCATACACGTGTTGCTGGTGATTAATATCGGCCGATGGTATTTTTCAAATGCGACCTGTCGTCATCAGCATGGGTTATGGAACGTGGGGAAACGGGTCTTTGACCCCACATAAGTAATTAAGTAATTCTCACAAATTGCCATTTTTAGGGCCGCCAAAACGTTGTAGTGAGTCTTTCACCAAAATTAAATGACGCTCTTCAGGGCCGCAAATAAAATGTATATTATTTTCTTTTGAATCCATTTCCACAATAAGTAATTGTTTATCCCCAAAAAAATTATTGAAGCCCGCTCGGGCACTAGAGCCAGGGATATATGCAAATTCCGTCACAAAGTCCCCGCTCGTCTTCTTACTTCCTATCCTTGCTTCACAATTTGTTCGAGCGTAAATTGGTTTTGCCGCAGAGTGCTTACACCAACAAACGACGTACACATAAATACGTGGAACCTGAACCGTGGAACATGGAACACTCCCTGAATGCAATTATTATTTGATGAAGGAAAGCGAGTTACAGTGGCGGTTTATTATTCAGCAATTAATCTTAATGACACACTCGCAAAAACGGTGTATTATTGTAACATACTAATAGACTTATGTTAGGGGCTCTCAAAACATAAAGGCAGAGAAATAAAAAATTAAAGCAATACCTGTCTATTTGATTTGGTTCCTAGGTATAATAATATTTTTATATGTAGGTTTGTCCTGACTACACACTTAATAGATTTATCCCCAGAGGCAGAGGCATGATTAATTTATTAAGATTAATTATAGAAGTCTCGCAGAGACGAAGCTATTTATATGAGACACGTATGTAAATCTTTATTTTAAATATTTAATATAAAGCTGCGAAAGTCTATGTATTCTAGTTCATGAGAAAGACTATAGATATCTCTAGCATAGTACATTAAAATAAGATTCTCAGATTTGGAACACACATAAAACTTTCAGAACTTATAGATCTCCCAAATTTGATAATGTGTGGAGGTTCTTGTGATGGAATTGGTGAACGTTACGTTGTGCAGAGTGATCAATTAAGCCAGCTCATACAAGTTGTAAGCCTTGAGTCATAATATAAAAACACTTCCATATGGAAGTGTTTTTATATTATGGCTCAGGGCTTACAACTCAGGGCCATAGGGAGAAACGTATATACGTTTCTCATATAAATAGCTTCATCTCTGTGAGACTTCAATAATTGATCCTAATTATACAATATAATAATATATATTTCTTATTAAATGTAACCCGTCAAAAATGATGGAACATTTTTTCGCGTTTTTGCTAAGTAAGACGTAACATGATGGTGGATACTAGACACTGTTCGCCCGCTGAAAATGTTCTGAGTTTGTTTTAATTTTTGCACTGTGAGTGTGTGTCTCGGTTGCGCTGGTAGCAATAAATGCACGCGGGCGAGACAGCCAGTATCTTATTATTGCGATCTCAACACGGCAGCGCCATGGCCGCCAATCGATTTACAATCTTGCTTCCATCGTATGAGCATATTGGTCGTGGTAATTTTTATCTCGTTACCTATACAACACAGTGAAGTGCGAACTCAATGGAAACAATTAATACCAATTAATCTTCGGGCACATTTCGAAAATTTCAAAAAATTTGCTTAAATACATAGTTTAAAACCAGATTAAATGTTCTGTGAGTAAGAACTTCATTCAATTATTTTAATTTCAGTGGATTTATTTCAATGACTAGACACATTATTTGATTTTATAAAATTATTATGATAAAATCCGAGACAACCAACCATATAATTTTTGTCTTTTTCTAACGAAATTATTTTCTCCGACAAGATTTTCGTAAAAAAATCATATTTCATCAAATCAAAAAGAAAAAAAAACATATTCAATCAAATAACGTTCATAATTTCGATGAAATCGAAACAACCTAAATTAGAAAAAATATTAATTGTTTTTAGAATACCTCGAAATTAAAATTTGAAAAATTAAAATGCCCCTGTCAGAAACGATACACCTATGGAAATGGAAATGAAGACAAGAAAGAAAGGTAGAACGCTTTTGAATACCAGTATGTTACTACACTAATTTTTAATTATGCATCGAATCTGCTGCGCGAATCTCTCAATAGGCGTTTGGGGGTTTTGGTTGATGGTGGTGTGTGTGTATCAGGAGAAGCTGATATTTGGGTTCATCACCCGTCCCGCGATGGGAATTCTCCAAAGTCGTGAAATGCTTGATGATTTTATTCACTCGATACAACAATTACAAGTTATGCATTTGCACAAATACCCAACTGCCGTAAACAGGTCATAATTTATTGCTCATTAAACTTCATTTCTTATCACTATTTAATATACACAAACATTAATTTAATTTTCTTATATAGGTACATACCTAAATATACTTTTAACTGTACTATTATATATACATTTTGTTACTATCCATGCATATGATTTTTTATATATATATTTCTCTACTTTCACTATTGCTTTTATATTTTACAATATATATTCTTATTATCCACATTTTATATTTGTATACTCAATAAATAAATAAATAAATTTTATAGTTATATAGTATTTTGTTGTATATCTTTATTATTTTTTGTTCTCACTATATTGTTCAGCTGCTCATCTCGGCACAGGTTCTTCCTAGTGAGATGAGCGGCTCTATCTCCTATGTCATGCAACAAGATGAAGATAAATAAATAAACAAAATAAATAAACACATAAGTACGATTACAAAGACAATGAAAGATACTCGATGGACTAGAGCCTCCGGCCTCCGACGGGAGTCGCTGAGAGACTGACATGCCCGTGTATGGTGATGGCTGGTTTTTATATGTTTTGCGAACAAAGAACTTTATTGAAGTCTAGCTGTGTGTGTAGATTGCTGACGGTGCGATGCCCTGTTGAGACTCGTGGACCCTGCTATGCCTCGATTTGTTTACATGGCGTTTTTGCCACGTTTGTGTGTGGCCTAGATTGGTGGTTATGTATTTATGGTATGTATGATACCATAGCCGTTAAGCTTGATCATCTGACTTCAGTTGCCGTCATATGATTGTGTGAACTCTATACTCGCTTCTATATTTTCATCATTTTCATCATCCAAATGTTCAGTTTGATGTATAATCCAATGAAAACAGCCTTATTTTCCTATTTTGAAAAATCTTGTAACTATTATCTTATTACATAGCATAAAGCTCACTGCTTTGTATGACGAAACATATATTATGATCACATAAAGACATTTTCTAAGAGTCCCTCCTCCAAGTTACCTACATATATGTCAATGAATAAGTAATATTAGTTAGTCGCATGGCGATGGTGATAACGTTGAGAAAATAAGATCTTTGACGGACTTATCAACTTTTTAAATATAATTAACTGATCAAGATATATTATTGATGTCTCACAGAGACGAAATTATATTTTTTTCATGGGAAAGTAAGTATGAAAGTCTTTGGGTGTTCATAGGGCTTACGATCTGTCGTACGGCTGGCTTAAGTAATCACTTTATACAATGTAACGTTCAACATTTCACCCATGATAGAATTACCACGTCTATCAAATTTTTGGAAGTTTTATATATTTAAATTTTACAGCCTGTTTCGTATATGTATTGTAATAATCCTTAGCGCAACAAGCATCCTTAGCTTTTTCATATCCCTTACGTAACCACAGTTGTCACTAATGAGAATCTATACCTACTTTCCCATAAAAAATATTATTTCGTCTCTGTGAGACATCTATAATATATTTTGATTTATGATGTCTCTGTGACAAAAATCGAGAACTCCGTTTTGAAAAATTTGGACAAACTCAAAATATTCGCAATTAATTGATTTAACTTACTTCTACACGTCAAAATCACTGCCACAGTGTTGAGACGGTGAATAATGTGTCTGTCAAACGCTGCCTAGATCAACCATTTGGTAAATGAGTCAATTATAGGCATATCTCTGCCGCCGATTGACCAACTGCCCCGTTAGGGGGGTGCGAGATATAGAACAGAACCTCCCCAGCCTTGATGTGATCGTAGTTAAGGGAGGGGAAGTGAAAAATTGAAAGGTCGAAGGGTGAATCTGGTGGATTAGGACCGATCTGTTAGACGCGTGTTATTTGAAAGCGTGAAAAATACGGTATGCTTACCTAAGTGAATATGTCTACAGTGTTCTATCCCGAAAAAAATATTCAATTTTTATTGAAAAATTTAAATAAGGGCTTAGAGAAGAAATAAGGAAACACCCTATATTGTAAAAGGAATATTGTAAACAATTATATCGTATGGAAGAACTGTAGGAATTAGAAATACGAGCGAGAATGGACGGATTGATCTTGACTTGGTTATTAAGTGCGGATAACGTAGTGTAGAAGCTAACAATGGAGTGCCTGCAATTATCTGCAGTGTGTGGATGCCAGAATATCAGGATTCAGAAACTTGTTCATCTGGAACTCATTCCTAAATTGTATTATTTACAATTTATTTTATCGCGAAGACATTTTTTATCATTAGTTTATCATAAAAAGTGTATGGTGTAGCTATTGTGTAAAAACCTGTTAATTTGAAACTGATTCCTAAATTATATTAATTATATTATGTCTACGAGTATATTTTGTTCTGAATATTATTAACAATTTATTTTATCACTAGATGTAACTCATCAAAAATGATGGCACTTTGACATGCCGGTTTCTAAAGAACAAGTATTTACTTATTTATAGCCGACGCCCATGAAATAGTAATAACGGCTTCCATCAAAATATTTTTTTAACATCAAAATAAAATCATACTTATGGGAAAAATGCATTCCGGTATTGGGAATCAAACCCGAGCCCCCTGGGTCATTATTTGTGAAGAAAATGTTTATGATGTCAGTGTACCTAGAGAGAATATATTGTTCGCTCTATAATAATCGTTTTTTAGGTACAAAAATTTCTACATGTAGTCTATTTTTGAAAGGTCCCGCACATACGGTGATGGCAACCTCGTTTTTTTAGCCGTGCATTCTAACGAAATTACGGACGTTACGCCAAGTTACGGGGACAGACAGATAGTGAAATTCCGATGAAAGTTAACAAGCCGAAAGTAATGATGTTGGGGATAGACGAAAGTGTGATCTAGTAGTGGTGAACAATAAATGCCTAGAATGAATTAACGTGTTTGTATATTTGGAAAGTACATTTACTAAAGACGGCAAGGCTGAGAAGGATATCGAGTGAAGAGAGATTGTAGAAAATAAAGTAAATGGTGCCTTGATTTTATTGTGACCAGTATGGGTCAGTCACACTAAGTAGGACTTGCGGTTCATAATAGCGTTCTGGTGCCAACTCTGAGGTGATGCCTGGAATTGGCAAAAATGGCATAAAAGTATACCCAATGCGGTAGAATTGAGGTTGCTCAGGCGCATGTATGGAATATCATTGGTGAATAGAGTGAGAAATGAACAATCGTGTTCATTAATTTTGAATTGATTCTATAAAAACTTCGAAATAATTCATTATAAACAGAATTTCTTTACATCAAAGAATAAATTATTGATTTTTTCAATGCTTGGCGCAAAATTCTGCCTCTTCTCTGTAACCCACAAAGGCAGCATTATTTTACGATAAAATATGCGAAAATATATACAAATTCTCTTGGAAAAACTTTAAACTTTTTTAACGCTAGAAATTAGATTTGTCATTTTCACGAATCGATAGTAGATGGAGAAAAAACCTGAACCATTTATTTTTCAAATACGAAATTATTCAAAACCAAAATTAGAAGGATTTTTGGAGGGTTCTAAAATTACCGCATCGGTAGTAGTGATGGGTCCGCTCTGTACTCACTACTACTATGTAGTACTACATTACATTGAAGTGCACACTTCACACCTTTTGAAGTGTAGTGCACACTACAAACTACACACACTTCAAAGTTATTGAAAGTATATACTTCAAATAGTACACTTCATTTCAAAGCGAACACTACAAAGTACACATACGTCAAAGTTGTCGAAAGTACGAGCACATACTTTAAATAGTACATTTTTTACGTGAAATTTTTGGTAAGTTGATGTAGATAAATAAAGAAATGTCTGGAAACTGTAACAACCCCCCCCCCCCCACGGTTAGAAAATTTTTCGGGATCGGACCTTTATTTTTTTTTCAGGTCGCCAAATGTTACTTCGGATAAAATATCGTCATTTGTCTTAAATATTTTTCTCGTTGACCTTTTTTTTTTAGTCACCAAACTTTTTATTTGTGAAAAAATATATTTATTTCACTAGTACTACAATTTTGTAGTACAATTACTTTATTCCATTACTTCACTTCATTAACACTACTTTATTAATACTACAATTACTTCATTACTTCATTTCATTTACTTCACTTCTTGTAGTTTTTACTACAATTGTAGTGTACACTTTGTAGTCTTCAAACTGGTGAACGTGTGTGTGTTGTAGTCTTCATTTTGAAATGTAGTTTTTCCCTTCGCTGTTGGTGGTAGAAGATCAACAATTTTTCATTGAAAGGAAGTACTATTCCCCTATCTACCTAAAAAGTGATGTAATAAAACTATTGTACTGAATTTGGTTCAGACGCTTTCGGGGAAATCCAGTCTCCGAACTAATTTACATTATACGGTGGAATAATTCAGCGTCCAGCTTCCTGAACCGTTTGATTATATTTGTCAAGACAGGACAATATTTATCCAGCGAGATCAAAGTGACCCGCAACGTCACAGATTTAGGAACAAATACGCCAAAGGGAGGGGATCCACAGATTTACAGCTTCCACAAAGTGTTCTGACAAATGAATTTAAATTAATCCCAATGTTTGTATTTTACCTTAGAATGTGATGGAATTGCGATGTATACAGTGACCTCCAAAATTTAAAGGACTGTAAAATATTTTAAATGATAAAAATATTTTTTTCCATAGTTTTTTAATTTATAAATCTTTATGGTAAATACATATAACTATTATTTTACAAATCACAGGTCTAGCACATTGCGATTTCTTTAACAAATCAAATGTTTACCACAAGGGTGAGCAATAGACATATTTTTTATTTTTTTATTTATTTAAAAAAATCCTTGTTTACAAATAAAGATACTTAATACTAATTTAACAATAAAACATAAGATAAAACATAAGATAAATTACACATTTTTTTTGTTTTGTTTAATTTGTGGATTATGCCACTCTATATATGCGACAAAATTCCTAACCTGTAATTTTGTGGAAGAAATTACGTTTAGTTAAGTCTTTAATTTTGTCTTAGCTCGGGTGTAATTCTGGAAACTTTCATGTGCAAAAATATCAAATAATGTGGTTTATTTAAATAACGTAAACCTAATTTATTTGAGGTGTCCCATAAATTTTGCAGGACACTGTACGTAGTATTAGGTCCTTACATATGAAATTGGCGTTTAGTATGGGAGGAACATAAAGCCGATTTTTTTTATTATAATATATTTATTTAATCAAAGTATGTACCATTGCTATCTATGCACTTTTGCCATCTCATAGGTAGTTCATCGATCCCTTTACTAAAAAAACCATTCGGACGGGAATCAATAAAATCTTTGAAGGCGGTTTGGACTGCCCCATGGGAGTTGAATTTTTTCCTTTGCAAGAAGTTATCCAAATTTCGAAAAAAATGGTAATCTGTTGGGGCAAGGTCCGGAGAGTACGGTGGATATCTTAGACATTCCAATTGAAACTCCTCTAATTTGGTAGCCGTCTGTTGTGCAGTGTGTGGTCTAGCGTTATCATGAAGCAGCAGTGGCCTAGAGCGATTAACCAGCCTCGGTTGTTTAGCAGCTAGCTTTTCCATCATGGTTTGCAGTTGCTGACAATAGACATCTGCCGTAATCGTCTGGCCAGATTTAAGAAAGCTGTAGTGAACGACACCAGCACTAGTCCACCAAACTCTCACAAGTAACTTTTTTGGAGTCAATTTTCGCTTGGGGCATGGTTTGGCTGGTTCGGCAGGGTTCAGTCATTGCGATGAGCGCTTCCGATTATCATACAGGAGCCACTTTTCATCACAGGTAATGATTCGATTTAAAATCCCTTCATTATTGTGTCGGTTGAGTAATGCAACGCAGCAGTCAACGCGCGTTTGTTGATTTGCTTCACTCAATTCGTGAGGTACCCACCTTTCAAGCTTTTTCACCTTACCAATTTGCTTCAAGTGGATTAAAATAGTTTTATCACTAACACCGTAGCCTGCAGCTAACTCGGATGTGGTTTGCGATGGATCCGCTTCCACAATAGCCTTCAATTCTTCATTATCAACTTTGGTCTCCGGCCGTCCACGGGGCTTGTTCTGCAGGTCGAAATTTCCAGAACGAAAACGTTGGAACCAAAAACGCACTGTGTTTTCTTTTGCGGCACCGTCGCCATACACATCATTAATCCTTCGAGCCGTTTCTGCAGCACTGGTGCCACGGTGGAACTCGTACTCGTAAATAACGCGTATTTCAAGTTTTTCATTTGTAAACTGAGTGACGCAAAGAAAAAAAATGAATTATAATTTTCAAAACACAAATACATGAGGTAAATGCTGTATAAATTTGGGATTTTGGATTCTTAACCAAAGAGAAATATTTATTCAAATTTGCTAGTACGTCAAAAACGTCATTTCATATGTAAGGACCCTAAGAATTATTATGAGATATATATATATATATATATTATATATATATCTATATTAATGGAGTAGTAAAGCAAACGTATCAATATCCGAAAAAATAAAATAAAAATTGAATGCAGTCATCGAGGATTACAAATTTAAAATATACCGATTTTATGATTTTATATTCCTTTCAATTTAGTTATCATTAGTTATCATCATAGTTATCAATCAAATTAGATTTTATGATTTTATATTCCTTTCAAAATCATGTTTCCTGTAAATTTTTTAACTATGTTTCCTATTAAATCTCAAATTCAGTACACTATAAATAAGTAATCGATTATTGCATTTTTTTTTGGATATTGCTGCCTTTGCTTTGTGTAATATTTGATATAATTTATAAATATTTTAAAATAATTTATTGCTGGTACACGAAATAGATAACGTCATGCACAAACGTTTTAAGTAACGATGAGTTGATAAAATTATTGGAGTTATAGGATTAGATTGGTGAAGTAATCGTCTTAGGAAGGCTACAATCTAGCAACGGATAGATAATCTTAATGATGTCATAAATTATAAACTAAATATCACAGCCATGATTCAATATATTATTGTTACTCCGAGGTGGGGTATATAGGGGTCTATATTCCTCTCTCCTATACTCCAATTATCTATCTTTTTGATAAGAAATTTAGTGCATGTTGACCTTTAGTTAGGTAACACGCATATGAAGAATATTTTTTGAAAGTGTACTATGGAATACTATGGTTGTGATATGAGCCTTTCACACTGTAATACCAACTCCCGGCAAAACTCTTTTATATATCGCTCGTCTAATTTGTTCAATTCTATATTCAGCGACTTGGATCTTTTCAATTCATCGATCTATGAATTTAAAACTCTTGGATATTCACCTCAGTCATAAATCTTTTTTTTTCCTCTTTTTTAATCCATCTTGTTTCTTTTGAACAGACTTCGTATATGTAATTTTTTATCTTGTATCTTTCTTTAATTAACATTTTTTCTTTTGCCCAGACCTCATGTATATATTAGGTCCTTACATATGAAATTGGCGTTTTGCCGTACTGGCAAATTTGATCTCAAATATCTTCTCTTTGGTTAGGAATTCCAAATCCAAATTTATACAGCTATTTACTCATGTATTTGTGTTTTGAAAATTATAATTCATTTGTTTTTTCCTCAATTGTTTTTTTCTTTGCGTCGCTCAGTTTACAAAATGAAAAACTTGAAATATCGCGTTATTTACGAGTACGAGTTCCACCGTGGCACCAGTGCTGCAGAAACGGCTCGAAGGATTATTGATGTGTTTGGCGACGGTGCCGCAAAAGAAAACACAGTTCGTTTTTGGTTCCAACGTTTTCGTTCTGGAATTTTCGACCTGCAGAACAAGCCCCGTGGACGGCCGGAGACCAAAGTTGATAATGAAGAATTGAAGGCTATTGTGGAAGCGGATCCATCTCAAACCACATCTGAGTTAGCTGCAGGCTGCGGTGTTAGTGATAAAACTGTTTTAATCCACTTGAAGCAAATTGGTAAGGTGAAAAAGCTTGAAAGGTGGGTACCTCACGAATTGAGTGAAGCAAATCAACAAACGCGCGTTGACTGCTGCGTTGCATTACGCAACCGGCACAATAATGAAGGGATTTTAAATCGAATCATTACCTGTGATGAAAAGCGGATCCTGTACGATAATCGGAAGCGCTCATCGCAATGGCTGAACCCTGCCGAACCAGCCAAACCATGCCCCAAGCGAAAATTGACTCCAAAAAGTTACTTGTGAGCGTTTGGTGGACTAGTGCTGGTGTCGTTCACTACAGCTTTCTTAAATCTGGCCAGACGATGACGGCAGATGTCTATTGTCAGCAACTGCAAACCATGATGGAAAAGCTAGCTGCTAAACAACCGAGGCTGGTTAATCGCTCTAGGCCACTGCTGCTTCATGATAACGCTAGACCACACACTGCACAACAGACGGCTACCAAATTAGAGGAGCTTCAATTGGAATGTCTAAGCCATCCACCGTACTCTCCGGACCTTGCCCCAACAGATTACCATTTTTTTCGAAATTTGGATAACTTCTTGCAAAGGAAAAAATTCAACTCTGATGGGGCAGTCCAAACCGCCTTCAAAGATTTTATTGATTCCCGTCCGAATGGTTTTTTTAGTAAAGGGATCGATGAACTACCTATGAGATGGCAAAAGTGCATAGATAGCAATGGTACATACTTTGATTAAATAAATATATTATAATTAAAAAATATCGGCTTTATGTTCCTCCCATACTAAACGCCAATTTCATATGTAAGGACCAAATATATATGCAGATGTATTGATCAGATATCTTTATGCTATACATATATATTTGCACTTCTTTTTATTCTTATCTCTTGTCCTTTTTACTAAGTAGATTTGTCCTTTCCTATCCATTCCTTATTCCCCTTTTACCTCTAATTCTTTGACTCTCATAGTTTGTCCATAACCTAAAACTTTCACTTTTTTTGTTTTTTATTATATAATTCAAGTTATTGTTGCTTTATGTTAATACACAAATTGTTAATTCTGTGGAAACTTGTAAGATGGTTCTCTATACTGGTCAATAA
>JADDOH010000860.1:0-154090 GCA_016648135.1 Agrypnia vestita
TTTGAACTCGCTTCACAAGCGCGATAATTAATTTTTAATATTTAATTTATAAGTTCAGTCCATATTGTCGTTTGATCAACCGTAACCACAATCTATCGGGTACTCCCCTAATCATAGTTGATGTTTCTTCATTATCTACCATTATTATGCCCCGGTCCCTCGTATTTCCACTCGTCTTTATCGGAAATTTAACGTTTCTTGGCCGCTATATCATGGGATCAATTTCCATATATTCACCACGTGCACACTGCATACCTAGATATAACAATCATCCAAATGTACTATACCTAATTTTAAATTAATTTTGGGCGATCTTTTCTCGTGGATCACACAATGAATCCTGTCTTATGCCCGCGGCACCCCGCGCACAGGGACGTATTAGGTCCCTCCGTTGCGGAATTTAAACATAATTTGTAACCATTTATTATTATTTTTATTGGCAGTAAGATTGATCCACAAAATAACTATGTTACATAGACAGTGAATATTCTCGAACAATATAATACTGGAAGAGTACTATTCGCTATAACACAATAAACTATTAATGTAAGTTAAATTAAATTTTTAAATTAAGTGGAAGATTTTTAAGATCGTTTTGCTTTTAATTTTTTCCCCAAAACAAAATAAATAAACAAATAAATAAACACACAGATACACACTCACACAACCCACTATTGGACATGTTTTTATTATTCTTTTATCGATTGTATGTATGTGTTTTCGCGTAATTGGCCCAAAACTCTGTGCATCAATTATTGTCTTTTCTTCAAAGATTGATTAATTATATGGCTGTAAGAGACCCAATAAATGAAAACAAATAAAACAAATAAGTAAATAAACCTCCAGTGCCGCAGGCAAGGCGTCGGATTAATTCAGTGCTCATTTATTGCCAAGGCACTGAACGCCTCCGCTGATAACTATATACCGCTCACCATGTTCTTAGAGGTGTGTTGAAAGATTGCTAGTATCTATCGAATCGGTCTCAAGTAGTTGTCTGTATTTGTACGTTTATCATTGTTACATGCTCTTGCTATATCCGTTCCACTTCACATTATTGTTCCTCCCGTCTTCGAATTTCTATCACACTATGTTCTCCTATGTTTTTGGTACTTATATGCTTGCTTCTTCGCGTTATATTACATTTACTCCCAATTATATTTGTTTCATTTATCCATCCATCTATAAGATCCCCCATACGCTTTATCCTTTTATTTCATGTGTATATGGGCCGCAAATTCATATTATTTTATTTACAATATTCTTATCTGGATACACTTGTTCAATTATGTTTTGTGGGTTATTACTATCAAACCCGGCGAAATCTGAGCTAGAATAGCCAATCGTATACACGTTACCCGTCCTGTTGAAACTACGCTAACGTCGGACAGGTTTGTAGTGATTACATAGTTAATATGTTGTATCTATATTTGAGTATATTATTTTCTTGTCGTGCCATTAATATGCTTACACGTTATCGTTATCTCTTTCCTAACTGTATATACCGTCATTGCACAATTACCTATCTGTTGTAAAAGCCTGAAGAGCGTTAGTCTACAGATAAATATAATAGAATTATAGTTAACTTCTCTACCCGCCTACGTTATTCGACTCCCGCGAAACAAAAATGAATCATTATTCGCTCCTCGATAGAGCGTCAGTCTACAGATAAATATAATGGAATTATAGTTAAATTTCCTATCTGCCTACGTTATCCGACTCCCGCGAAACGAAAATGAATCACTATTCGCTTCTCGACAGAGCGTTAGTCTACAGATAAATATAATGGAATTATAGTTAACTTTCCTATCTGCCTACGTTATCCGATTCCCGCGAAACGAAAATAAATCATTATCCGCTCAGTTAAGGTCACCCCTCTGGTACATAGTGTACGTTTTATACGTGCTTCACGGCCAATTCTTATAAATTATTTATGGGCGTTTTCCTCGCGCGATCCCCCGATTAGACCTGCCTTCCTTAGTTTTGCTCAATATTCTGCCTCTCTGTTGCACGGGGATCCACTCGAGATCACGATTAATGACATTTAAGCGGTTTCAAAACCACAGCAAAAAAGGCCATAATTCAGAAACCTCGTGGAACTGTCAATATCATCGTCACCTTAGAGTAGACGTTAATCGGTTTTTTAACGGCCCTAAACGCAATAATCGCGACCCAAATCCATGTTCAGCCTTTTTTATGGGAAGCACATGCGGACCGCTCGGACCGCATCGATCGTCAACCATTTGTACCAAACACGGCTTTACCACAAGATTAATATGATTTATAAAAATTGAATAGTAACTGCCCGTAACCTATATCCGATCAATCGCTACTAACTCCCTCCCAATACTAGCGTTTCATCATTCCCAAATTTTTGTAGCTCCAATACTACGGCCAGTTTAGCTCAATTTTTCCCCGAGTAGCATTTAAATCATCTTAGAGTTCAAAATAAAAATAATAAAATAAAAAAAAAATCTATAGAAACAGGTGATTCATCACATGCCCCCCTATTGTTCCGTGTCAGGAGTCTTATTACGTCTAGGAATCAGTCACCTGGCGCGGAACAACACATAGGCCTAGGGTAACTGCTTTTAGTCTATCCATTTTCCCGATATTATCTGTGTCTCACGTCCCCCCCCCCTAGGTTCCTTAGTCTCTCCTCCCCCCCTAATCGCCTAGCCACCCCCCTAACTCCTTTAGCTCGTCGCCCGGCGTCGTACACAGCCCTTCAACCACACCTTCGTTTTCATGTTTCCGCGTGCCTCTAATTACACCTGCGAGATTGTCGCATGGGAACTTAAGGTCCCCCACTGTGGTGCTCGGTGCAAAATGGAAATACATTTATCTTATCCTAAGGAGCACGCCCCCGCCCGCGTGCTTAGGTGGCCCACTACCATAGTGTGACAGGACCTCCCTCTTCCATATCTTCCTGGTCCATGCCTCCCCCCTAACACTATAGTCGCCCCCCAAGGCCTCCTTGTCCTCTTGATTTACGAAACATTCAGCAGTTTCTGCCGTTCGCGCCACGTTGAAACAGATCGTCGGAGATATGCTTATCAACAGTCGTTCCAGCAAGTCCTCGTTCCTTGCCCCAGATTCAGTGCCTCTTCTTCCGCATTTACCGGCCTCCAAAATATGCTTCTCCCCCCTAAAACTCAATGTCCCTCAGAACCGTAGCCATATTAACAACTCTCCCCCCTAATTCTGAAATAATCCACTAATACTATTCTGTCCTCCATAGCTCCCCCCTAATGGTATAATTACCCCCCTAATCCAAAATTCAACATTCGCCGATACTAATCGATAACATCATACGCCCCCCCTAATGGATCGTTATTAATCGCCCAGAATCGTATTCGTAGCGATAACTCGTTATTCGAAACGATAATCGTAATTCTATTAACTAAAGGTCATTTCCTGGCGTGTTCACGATGACCAATTGTTCGTTATACCGAATACACATAGTTCAGAATAATTTGTTGTAACGGATTGTTCGCTGGTTGAAACGTGAAATGACCACAAAACGTTATACGAAATTGCGCCTTAGCAACATGTACGTAATACGAGACGTTCGCATTTGAAAGGTTCGTTGTGGCGAGCTGTTCGTTAAACGAGACGCGTAGTGCTCGACGATCGTTGCGCGAGGAATTCGTTGAAGTGAAACACACGTAATACGAGATGTCCGTGACCCTAACGGTTCGCTGTACGAATCGTTCGTTGTGGCGAGTTGTTCGCTAACCGAAACGCATAGTGTCCGATGATCCCTGACCGAGAAGTTCGTTGTAGCGAGTCATGCGCAATACGAGGCGTCCGCAGTCCTAAAAGTTCGTAATGCAACCTGTTTTCCGCGGCGAATCGTTCATTAATCATAGCGTTCACCGTCGTGGGCAAGACGTGGAGCATTCGTTGTTGTGAATCGTACGACGCGCGAGATACTTGGGATACACTATTATTTCTTCTAACTTTCTAGCTGTTTCTAATCTAATAGTATTTACTGTAATTATTTAAATACTAAAATGTCCGTTAACTATACACTCTTTTTTTTTTGAAATTGTAATAATCTTTTCTCTTTTATACCTAATCTAACATGTAAATTGCACCTATTTTCCATCAACATTCATGTCCCTTCATACTGTATGCCCAGGCTCCTGGTCACGGCACCATTTGTGATGGCTCCTCTTCTTCGCCTTTCAGCTCGATCCTACTCCTAACTGAGTTTACGCCTTGTTAGAGGCAAACAAGCTATCTATCTACGTCGGGTGAAGGCTCTACGGTTTTTAACGTAGTATTTCCAAACACCCTCGCTTTATTCAAGACCTCCCCAGTTCACGTTGTGTAATTTTTTGTTTCGAACTATAGGGGATGAATTGGTTTTGTGGTAACCCTGACGCAAGCTAAACTTAAATTAAATACTGGGGTATGAAGTTCGTGAATGTTCATGGAAACGCAAACAAAACTACCTAGCACGTCAATTAAGCCCTACGGTGCAATTGCTAAACATACTATGTTCCGTGGCCCTATATTATTTACCTATCATTCCTACGGACTGAAACCACTGCATCTGGTGTAGCTGCGCTTCCAGAGTGCGCGATCCTCTGCTTCCATGCCCTCTCCGCTCGATCCCCCATTGTCCTACCTGTATGGGATCGACCGCCATCCACTGGAAAGGTTAGTAACGTGCCGTTATCACATGCGCATGCACATATAGAGTACATAGATCCCCTGAAAGCCCTCGAGTCCTTCGTAGCCGCTCCTATGGATGATTCCGTCTTCGACGCCCTCGCTGATTAATAATTTTATCTTCCGCCGTTATCTCGCTGTGCTTATTCCTTACGATCTTTTATATTTACTCTGCATTATCTTTATATCAATTACATTGTTACGTTTATTTACTAGCCGGCCTAAGTTCCGTCACCTGTATCTGGCCCTATGTCTCATTCTAGTGGTACGTTGGGTTCTAATGGATAAGGGGTTTGTAGAAGGTATGTGTAAATGTATGTGTACGCGGAAAATGTGGTTGCTTTAAATTCGGCCCCTCCATACCCAAAGGCTCATCGGTGACTGATCCCATCTTCCTTCTCCCGACACGAGTTCCGGATACGTTGACCTGAGCCTGGATGCGCCTTTTCATGTTGGGCCTCTTCTGTGCAAAGTACCGCACCATCCCTCGCGTCAGTGTCTGGCGTCCGGGCTCAGAGCCAGTTTGCCCCCCGAATTCCAACTCCTCCAGGTTAAACTAAGTTAAACTACGGTATATATACTGAAGCTACTGTAAAGATGGTCCCGGGCCACCTGTCAAGTCAAAAATATGCGAGTGGGGAGGGGGAGTTTCCTAGGCTCCCCAACCCTCGCCTGTGAGCAACTGCAGCCCATTGGCCATTCGCGACACTACAGTGACTGCAATCACCCTCCCAGGTAGTACTTATTATAATCTGGTATGCATCAATACGTTCAATCCATTCCAGACGAGGGAAGACATCCGCACGGGTGTTGTGCCACCCGTGAAGAGCCCCCTCATACACTACGTACGAATAGATACATACTAATAAAATATAATATACATACATATACTTACATATACAATACATAAATAAATACTTGTAATGGTTGGTTGCCATGTGGTTTCACGAGGCCATGACCCCTCGTATTAGTAGATGGAAAGGTGGATCTGGACAGTAGGGATATGCCTAGCCCCTGGCCAGGGATGTCGGTGTATTTTCTCCAAATGGTGTACAGCTAGAATCCTGCCATCGATGATGATGGGATCTGCCTAATTATCTCCGACTGATGTGTAACTGGAACCCTGCCATCACTGATGAAGATGATGATGTCACTATCGAAACGTCTCCTGATGACATTTAGCCGAACCGCCGCTAATGATGATGATGATGATGATGATACTATCGTAACGTCTCCTGACTATATATAGCCGAAACACCGCTAATGATGATGATGATACTATCGTAACGACTCCTGACGATATATAGCTGAAACACCGCTAATGATGATGATGATGATGATGATGCTATCGAAACGCCCCCTGACTATATATAACTGGGACACTGCTAATGATGATGATGATGATGATACTATTGAAACACCTCCTGACGATATATAACTGGGACACTGCTATGATGATGATGTTGATGATACTACCGAAACGCCCCCTGACTATATATATATAACTGAGACACTGCTAATGATGATGATGATGATGATACTATTGAAACACCTCCTGACGATATACGACTGGGACGCTGCTAATGATGGTGATGATGATGATGCTATTGAAACGTCTCCTGACAATATATAACTGGGACACTGCTAATGATGATGATGTTGATGATACTATCGAAACGCCTCCTGACGATATAAAGCTGAACCACCGCTAGTGATGACGATGATGATGATGATACTATCGCAACGCCTCCCGACGATATATATCTGGAACACCGCTAGTGATGATGATGATACTATCAGAACGCCTCCTGACTATATGTGACTGGAACACCGCTAATGAAGATGATGATGATGATACTATTGAAACGTCTCCTGACGATATACAACTGGGACACTGCTAATGATGGTGATGATACTATCGGAACGCCTCCTGACTATATATGACTGGGACACCGCTAATGAAGAAGATGGTGATGATGATGATGCTATCGAAACGCCCCCCGACTATATATAACTGGGACGCGGCATATGAATAGACAAATAAATACCTAATTAATTAATGAATCGTCAATTAAATAAATAAATAGAGATGAATAATTAAGTTCGGCGTCGAGCACACGGGCCGATGATGATGCTATCGAAACGCCGCCTGACTATATATAACTGGGACGCGGCATATGAATAGACAAATAAACACCTAATGTATTAATGAATCATCAATTAAATAAATAAATAGAAATGAATAATTAAATTCGGCGTCGAGCACACGGGCCGATGATGATGCTATCGAAACGCCGCCTGACTATATATAACTGGGACGCGGCATATGAATAGACAAATAAACACCTAATGTATTAATGAATCATCAATTAAATAAATAAATAGAAATGAATAATTAAATTCGGCGTCGAGCACACGGGCCGCGCGATCCCTGGAAGTTCACACACATGCAGAGAAGGGTTATTTGGCGAATTAATTCGCCCCTATTATGGTCAGTACGGATCCAACATGCAAACAAACACCTGTGGATAAAAGTATATTTAAAGTTTACGGTACAGGGGTTAGCTTTCACTGTCGGCGCTTCTTCCGTCTCTGTCTGGGGTATCGAACCCGAGACCATTCTTCTTAATCGTGCGCCACCTTTATATATCGTTATAATCTCAAAACGGAAAGAGGATGACATGACTTACCCATCTGCCGCCGATTATATCCATTCCAGTGCATCGTAGTTTCACTTTATGTACCTCACTTTATACCTAAGGATTGCGAACACTTGCCTCGCACGCGCATACGATTCACAGGCCCCTAATTAACTATAGTTCGCGACCTAACCTTTGATCCTGCCATTACGCGCTTATAAGTTTCCGTAGCTGGGGCTTAGTATCCAGCCTCGGCAACTATACGGTGTATATACCTTAATCAAACCGAAACTAGACATTATTTTCTTTTCCTTGAATTTATATTCCTCGAGATACCGGAATTAGACTCTAGCTCGACAATTGTAAGTATTTATATATCTTAATAATACTGCAACATAGTCCTTATTTCCGTCTTACGTATCCGTACTTCCCGGGTCATCGAGACTAGACTCCAATTCTAATGATCATACTCTAATGATTATACGCACCGATATTTTTCATAAAACCCGTTACCCGTTATTTTCCGATGTTACATATTCTTATATTTATCCGAAATACCGGGATTAAGCTTCGAATCTAGGATTCCATCCATTTATAAGTTTTAACAAACCCATGAAGCAACCACTTGTCCACTTGTTGTTGTTAAAGGATTGATTGCTTCTATAATAAAACCCCACTAGTCTACATCTTTATAAGGTCAATACATATTACCTTTAGGGTCCGCCGATTTAGTTTTATTCTTAATATTATTATTATTATTATTATTATTATTATTATTATTATTATTATTATTATTATTATTATTATTAATTAATTACACGGCTTAATAGCCTTTTACAACAGGTTTATACATAATTAAAATACAACAAACGATTAAATGTAAAAGAAAAATAAAGGGTATAAATGTAAAAAAGTATATATACATAGTTTAAAAATAATGAGGTTAGACATGTATGTAAAAAAAGGTATATATGCAAAAGGTGTAAAGTAGTGATCTCAGAAATTTTTACTCACCGATAATATAGCAATATTAAATTTGAATAGCCAGCTATACATATAAAAGATTTAAGACATTATATAAAAATTTAATATTTTGAAAAGAAATGATCATATAATGTTTTTTTTAAATTTTGAGAGAGATAGATTTAAAATGTCGACATATGTAGGTAGTTCATTGCCAAGTTTGTGCATTGATAACAAAATTATATTATTCTTAATATAATGTAATGAATATGGTTGCATGATTGACATCTTCGTCGACAGTCTGGAGAAAGTAAAGTTTACACTTAAAGAGGCAATACTGCTTCGTTACTGACTTCAGCTGTTAATATGTAATGGTGGGTAATATATATTTTTCGTACACATTGCCGCTTTGTACTTTATATTTTTAATTTCTGTACTCATGTTTTGGTGCTATTCCGGTACTTTTAATAATTTGCTACTTGTAATTTATATTGTTTAATGTATGTTCTTTTAATTTTATGATATATTTTTTCATGTAAAAGCCTATACGCATTGCTGCTCGTTACCTACTCTACATTTTTAATTTTTATACTCATGATTTGGTGCTATTCCTGAAACTTTTAATGTATGTGCTTTTGAAATTTATTTTATACTCTTTATGTAAAAGCCTAATGGGCGTAAACAAATAAATAAAAAAAATAAATAAAAAATTTTATTATCATCTCGAATATTTGATATCCACTCTCCGGCAAATTTTAATATAGTTTAAATCATTTTAATATAATTTATCATTTTAATATAGTTTAGGAATAACGGGATTCTGTAATTTCTACAAGTATAAACAACCCCAATCTTACCAAATCCATTTTATGTAGTGAAAGACGCGGGACTTATATTCTTCCTAAAATGTAAAATGAACCCGGTCTAGATGAAACATCCTTATTTAGTTTCAGGACAACGAGGTTTACGCGTTCCACGAGGAATATGATATAACCCGATCTAAACGAAGGTAATTTTATATAATTTTAGGACAGCGGAACTTACAAATTTCATAAAGTATATCGTGAAGCCAATCTAGGCGGAGACACTACGTATATTTTAAACAGAGTAAGAGTTTAAATTTTACCATCAAGCCTAATACACCGCAAGAATGTCCTAGGCATAGTAAACAAAATAGCGGTCAAAGCTGTAGTGTTTCTATGTTCACACGTTTTAGCTCAAAACGAATACTATAATTTTCACATTTATAATACAAGACGCGAATTTCTAAACGAAACATTTTAAAATAGTTCCAATTGAAATCTACATGTTTCATATTTACTAAATGAAGGCGCGAATTCTAAACGAAACACTAACATTGTTTAAAACGGGACCCTATATTTATACATGCTTAAAATGAAACGCGAATTCCCGAACGATAGCATTTTATATAACTAAATGTAACGAAATCTTATATAGTTTATAAATAAGAAGACCCGGCCCCAGGCGGTTTTTATATATTTTCAATATAACGAGGCCCTATAACATCTTTATAAGTATAATACAACCCCGGTCTATCGAAACAATGTACTAGAAGTTTTTATATGTTTGAATACATGATATACGTTTTTTTTTTATACGCGTTTTTATACGCGAGATTTACGTTTTCGTACAATACAAAGTAACCCAAATTATACAACCGCGAAGTTTACATCACTCCTAAAGTATAACCAGAACTAATTGAAACATTTTTCATAGTTTAAGTCCGCGAGGCAAATATCTTTCATAAAATATAAAATAACCAGAATCAAATTAAACATATTTTTACCTTATAGACTTTCCCCAACGCGCGTAATAATCCCGGCCACATGAAACGTTTTTATATGTTTTAATAACGCGGGACCTATGTTTTCCTATATAATATAAGATAACCCGGGCCGAACGGAAGCAATTTTATATACTTTATAAAATAGTGAAACTTGTACTTCTGTAAAACCGTAAATAAACCCCGACCCCCACGAGATTATTTTATATAATTTTTTAGAATAATGAAATTTCATACATCTGTAAAATTGTAAATAAGTCCCGACTCTCACGAAATTACTCTATATAATTTTAAACGAAATGGAAATCTAGATTATTATGGGCTGAACCTGATACCCCGCGAGATCAGCTATATATTTTTCACTAGACGTATTTTTAATCCCAGAATTTATTCGCTATAATTTTAACGGACTCTTACTATTAACCATAAACAAAAAAAATTATTAAAATAAACTAAATATTCTTTCGATAACTAAAATAAACCCGGTCTAATCGAAACATTTCATATAACGAAATATTATATGCCTTACAAATGTAAAAATTAAAATGAGACCTCGCGTATTTAGCAAAGATAGGTATTTTATAAGACTTATTTAAAATCGAATCTGTTAGTAACAACTCCCTTATCTTTTAACAACTTCCCGCGTGTTTAGCATAAAATAGGTATCTTTATAACGCACAGCTAGTTTCCAGAGATCCGCCAATACTATCTATACTTAGTAAAACGAAAATTTAACTAAATTTGAACTCTACCGTTTCCTGAAATTCTGCGAATATTATTCTGTGAACCTAGTAAGACGACAAAAATAATTAACTTTATAGAACATAGTGATTTCCGAAGTTCCGATATGCCAGATTAATTACCTTTATAAAATAAAATCAAACCCGTACTCTGAGTTAAGACTCTTTTAACAGGACCTCGCGTATTTAGCATAAGATAGGTATTTTTACAAGATTTATTAACAATTTCCCGCGTGTTTAGCATAAAATAGGTATCTTTATAACGCACAGCTAGTTTCCGGAGATCTGCAAATATCAGTTCTATATATGCCGGACTAATCAACTTAATAAAGCGCAGTAATTTCCGAAGTTCTAATATGCCAAATTAATTACCCTTTATAAAATAAAATCAAACCCGTACCCCCCTTTTCTTTTATCGTGAGCAATGTCGAAGAGTATAATTACCCGTACACAACTTTCACTTGAAGTTAAACTATAATTTTCACACTGGGACACTATCACTCGGTGACGATAACAATCACTCACGGTTCTATCACTCAAAAAAAAACAACCGACGCGGATTTTGCGCTCTCGTAGACGTTCACCAACTCCCCGATTTCTGCTGTGTCTTGACATTTTAAACCCCCCCTAGCAGCCAAAGGTCCTAAGTCGTGTGTTTCCAGGATTTTCAATATCCTACTTTCCTTGAAACCTAAATCTTTGTTCCTAAGATTCAATTTGGCAAAAAAAAACCATATCCCCACTCGGATATGTCAGTTGATCCCACCTCCTGTTGCCGTCTCTATCTCCGTCCCTGTGCCTGTTTGGGGACGGACTCAGTGGCTTCGGACGATTTGAACTCGCTTCACAAGCGCGATAATTAATTTTTAATATTTAATTTCTAAGTTCAGTCCATATTGTCGTTTGATCAACCGTAACCACAATCTATCGGGTACTCCCCTAATCATAGTTGATGTTTCTTCATTATCTACCATTATCATGTCCCGTTCTCCCGTATTTTCACTCGTCTTTATCGGAAATTTAACGTTTCTTGGCCGCTATATCATGGGATCAATTTCCATATATTCACCACGTGCACACTGCATACCTAGATATAACAATCATCCAAAGGTACTATACCTAATTTTAAATTAATTTTGGGCGATCTTTCTCGTGGATCATCCAATGAATCCTGTCTTTTGCCCGCGGCTCTCCGCGCACAGGGACGTATTAGTTCCCTCCGTTGCGGAATTTAAACATAATTTGTAACCATTTATTATTATTTTTATTGGCAGTAAGATTGATCCACAAAATAACTATGTTACATAGACAGTGAATATTCTCGAACAATATAATACTGGAAGAGTACTATTCGCTATAACACAATAAACTATTAATGTAAGTTAAATTAAATTTTTAAATTCAGTGGAAGATTTTTAAGATCGTTTTGCTTTTAATTTTTTCCCAAAACAAAATAAATAAACAAATAAATAAACACACAGATACACACTCACACAACCCACTATTGGACATGTTTTTATTATTCTTTTATCGATTGTATGTATGTGTTTTCGCGTAATTGGCCCAAAACTCTGTGCATCAATTATTGTCTTTTCTTCAAAGATTGATTAATTATATGGCTGTAAGAAACCCAATAAATGAAAACAAATAAAACAAATAAGTAAATAAACCTCCAGTGCCGCAGGCAAGGCGTCGGATTAATTCAGTGCTTATTCATTGCCAAGGTACTGGACGCCTCCGCTGATAACTATATACCGCTCACCATGTTCTTAGAGGTGTGTTGAAAGATTGCTAGTATCTGTCGAATCGGTCTCAAGTAGTTGTCTGTATTTGTACGTTTATCATTATTACATGCTCTTGCTTTATCCGTTCCACTTCACATTATTGTTCCTCCCGTCTTCGAATTTCTATCACACTATGTTCTCCTATGTTTTTGGTACTTATATGCTTGCTTTTTACTTGCATTTACTCCTATATATATTTGTTTCATTTATCCATCCATCTATAAGATCCCCATACGCTTTATCCTTTTATTTCATGTGTATATGGGCCGCAAATTCATATTATTTTATTTACAATATTCTTATCTAGATACACTTGTTCCAATTATGTTTTGTGGTTATTACTACCAAACCCGGCGAAATCTGAGCTAGAATAGCCAATCGTATACACGTTACCCGTCCTGTTGAAACTACGCTAACGTCGGACAGGTTTGTAGTGATTACATAGTTAATATATTGTATCTATATTTGAGTATATTATTTTCTTGTCGTGCCATTAATATGCTTACACGTTATCGTTATCTCTTTCCTAACTATATATACCGTCATTGCGCAATTACCTATCTGTTGTAAAAGCCTGAAGAGCGTTAGTCTACAGATAAATATAATAGAATTATAGTTAACTTTCCTATCCGCCCACGTTATCCGACTCCCGCGAAATGAAAATGAATCATTATCCGCTCAGTTAAGGTCACCCCTCTGGTACATCGTATACGTTTTAATCCGTGCTTCACGGCCAATTCCTATAAATTATTTATGGGCGTTTTCCTCTCGCGATCCCCCGATTAGACCTGCCTTCCTTAGTTTTGCTCAATATTCTGCCTCTCTGTTGCACGGGGATCCACTCGAGATGAAGATATACGGCTCTCAAACGATTTCAAAACCCGAGCAAAAAAGTCAAAAATTCAGAAACCTCGTGGAACTGTCAATATCATCGTCACCTTAGAGTAGACGTTAATCGGTTTTTTAACGGCTTAAACTGCAATAAACGCGACCTAAATCTCTGAAATCCATGTTCAGCTTTTTTATGTGAAGCACATGCGGACCGCTCGGACCGCATCGATCGTCAACCATTTGTACCAAACACGGCTTTACCACAAGATCAATATGATTTATAAAAATTGAATAGTAACTGCCCGTAACCTATATCCGATCAATCGCTACTAACTCCCTCCCAATACTAGCGTTTCATCATTCCCAAATTTTTGTAGCTCCAATATTACGGCCAGTTTAGCTCAATTTTTCCCCGCGTAGCATTTAAATCATCTTAGAGTTCAAAATAAAAATAATAAAATAAAAAAAAAATCTATAGAAACAGGTGATTCATCACAGGTGTGGTCTGGTCAAACCCCTTCAGGCACATGGAATATATCAATACCCAAAGCGATTTTGTTCAGCATTGGAATGTGAAACAATCTATGCTGCCGATGTCTAAGGTAACATAAAAACCAATGCTCTGCATAATTTCAGGATTATCGATCATAATGCGCAACAATCGATAAAAATGTGTAACCAAATACACATTCCTTCTGGTCTCTAAACTATTGTAGCCAAGCATACCCTGGAGAAAAGCTGTCAACGGTATTCTGCTTTATAATTACGTCATTTATTGGCACATTTCATACTTTGGAATTTTTATTTTTAAATAATAATTTAGGTGTTTTTACTTAAAATTTATTTAGTAAGTACAGCCTCTAAATAAGCGAATAAATAAAATATACTCTTTAAAATCATCTCTTTATATAAATAAAAAGCGTTTTTAAATCAACAAAAAATGTAAAAATTTCATGCAAATTTAAAACATTACAATTTTATTAATATTTAATATTTATTAATTTTCTTAGCACAGATTCTAGACAATGAAGTATATTTTATACATATAAAAACATATTATCCGTACATACAAATATTCATTAAAGTTTTGCGCCGCCTAGAACACTAAAAACGTTTTTTTGGTCGCGGCCTGTTATTAATGCTTATATTTTCTTAATTATTGTAAATAATGTTCAGTTTATTACTTAAATATAAGAACAAAAGTTTTGTCTAAGTTATTGACTTAAAATAATTGCAGTCTAGAATATACATTCCGATATAAATGAATAATAAAAACCCACATTTTCATAAGACAACGCCGAAATATGCATTTGCAGTGAATGTCCAGCCTTAAACAGAGATGCGAATCGATCGAACGACCACATCGAAACCATTTCTACACTAAAACTAAGCTGAGCTTTGAGAATAAGACTGACTTGCCGGTCTCTTGGGATGAGACTTAGCTTGTGTCACCAGGCGAAAGTCTTACACCAGACCACAAGCATGTCAAGGAAAGCTTTTCACCATCTTGACTTGCTCAGACACACATACATACTCGAATATACTTGCCATATTGAATTATTTAATAAAACAGGAGTATTTGTGTATGTGCTTGTATCATGTTTTTTGTTATAATACAATATATAAAACTCTATAATAAAAATAAAATGAAAATATATATATTAATATTTGTCCGAGTACATGCAAACAAATATTATATTTAAAAAAAAAATATTTACTTTAATCCACTTATATTCATTAATTACACCTGTTTTTAACATGTTTCGGAAAAACCTTTCCATCGTCAGGGTATTTTATAAATGTCAAAATATCAAAATGAATGATTTCTTTCTAAATTATTTAAAAAATTATTTTTAAATATTATTTCTGAAGTTCTTGATTACACAAAATCATTGGAATTTTTTTTTAAATTGGACTAGTAGTTAAATTTAATTGATTATTAATAATATTTTGTTAACTTTTACATGCTTTTCTAATTTGTAATGATTCTTAATTATTCAATTTCAGACCAAAATTATTTATGTGTATTTATATGTAAAATAGAAAGTCAAATTTTTTTATCAAAACCGTGATCATTTTCTAATAAATAATTCACAAATTCAGTAAAACCAATTGGTTTAATTAATGAATATAAGAAGATTAAAACAAATACTAAAATTAGTTTTTTAAAATTTCAATCTAAAAATTTGCTCATCTAATTGAAAAAAAGAAATTACATAATCTAAATAATTCATGTAATACTGTGAAGAAGTATGTAAGTCATGTATTAATTTACGAGGATACGAATCATTAAAAAATAAAATGTTATTGCAGTGAAAACTTTTTCCATCAAAAGCAAGAAACGGATTCAAAGTTTTTGAACTTTCTGTTGAATTCAAAAATATTTTGATGACATAAAAAGAAACACGAGAAATGGGACAGTGAAAATATAAAACTACAGATATAAGTTGTTTTATTGAAATTCAATAAGACATAAAATAAATATATTCATATATAAAATATAATAAGAGAGTGGATTCAGGCTGCCGAGATGAGTTTTCTAAGGGGAGTATCGGGAGTCGCACTGATGGACAAAGTGAGAAGTGCTGACATAAGGCACACACTCGGCATGGAGCCCTTTCTTCCATTACATAGAAAAATCACAAATGAGGTGACTTGGACATGTGCTAAGAATGCCAGAAGAACGAATACCAAGAAGAATCCTCTTGGCAACCCCGGAAGAAAGTCGGCCGGTGGGTCGCCCTAGATTAATTAAGCTGGGAGAAGCAAAAGAAAAATGTGTATGAAAACAGAATGGGTCTAGACTGGTTGAATCATGCAAAAGCAGCGTAAGACAGGGGAATATGGAAATACCTCGAGTCTTTGGGCTCCCGAGACTACTAGGATAAGGGGATGAAGATGATGATATAAAATATTGTAGCATGCCTCACGTACTAGAATAAAGAATCTGTATTGGAACTCTCTTTACACTGTATTATCTTTATATACATTATATTATATTATCTTGGATAGTGTTGGATGTCAAAGATTTAAGATTTGAATGAAATAACTGATGCTGTAGTGGAGGTAAGAGCACCATCTAAGTAAGACATAATACAATATAATGTCAATACTGTTAATAAGCATTAATGACAATATATGAACTATATTAAAAGAAGAACATATACTTGAAACGGAACGGAATACAGAGAGATTGAAGAGGGTAGCAGCCATGAAAGGAGCGATTGAAGAGAGATTGAAGAGAGTAGTAGCCATGAAAGGAGCCTATAATTGCAAAAATCTGATGATGATGATTAAGTGCGCAAGTATTTGAGCATAGGCAAAAGCTTAATATGTTTTTTTAATATTAATAAAAAATAAACGAAGTATATAATTAGTAACTTTTTAGAATTTCCATTTTTTAAAGGTATGGATGGTGTGAGAATTCAGGAATTTATTGTTCCATAATAGTCCAAATTATCCGTAATAACAAGTGTCCGTACGCACTTTGGAGTAAACTTCAAGTTTAGAAAAAGCGTTTTTAAATAAATTTATTAAAATTATATTTTTTTACCATAACCAATTACTCAGGGTAGTATTTAACTGATAGTAAGCCCTAGAACGGTTCTGATACCGTTTGGCGTTAAAAGTGGCTAAACAGTTAAAATGTCTAGCCGCAATTTTGCTGCTTTGAACATTAATGAGTAGTGATGACGATCTCAATATATAATCATTATTATTTTATTGGTCAATTTGTTTAAAATATTTTTCTAGACTATTTTCAGAGTCTTTATTACAATAGAATTATTTTTTAATGACGTGCTTTCAGCTATCATTCATAAAAATTATCTCGTTTTTTTCATAATTACTTTTAGAATTTTTAATGAGTACTATAAAAGAGTCGAACGGACGGCGTTCTATCCGCTCGAGCTATTGGGTACACTTCCTCAGGGGCGTGGGTACACATAAGAGTAATCCTCGGTGACAAGCTGGGCAAGCGCTTGGGACGGCGCCTTGCGGTATCGCGACCAACCCCGGGTTCTGCTGCTGGGTCCCCAGACCAGGTCCTCTGTGGGTTGTTGCCCTCTCGTCGCTACTAGAGTAACTACAGATTCCTCTACTGGGTCCCCAGACTAGATCCTCTCTTAGTTACGTTTTGTAAACCAACTAGCGAAGGCCAAAGGACTCAAGATCAATGAAAATCTCAATGTCTGTATTTGTATTGTACTCACAACAGCGCAGAACATACCAAAGCATTTGTGATCTGTAGTATTTAAATATTTTTAGTTATGTTTCATAACTATTTTACCAGCGAAAGAGTCGACGTTTCTTAATATAATTAGCTGAATCCTTGGGGTACATGATATAATGACAACCACCTTTCGTGTGTGGGTTTGTTAACTATGGCTTGCGCCATCTCTGAGCGGACTTTGAAACTAGTTTCTTAACTGTCAATTAAAGGTAGACACCCTTTTTAGCGCCATACATGGATTTTACATACATTATTCTTGTGACACAAATACATATGTTTATCACATATGAGTATACACATTTATATGTACGTGCATTTTAACAATTACATAATCCAAATTATTCTAGTCAACACTGATTCTGGCTTATTATGCCTGTTTCTTATTTAAACTCTTCTAATTTCTTGCTTCTACGTATTTCTATTATTATTGCTAAAACTGTAATTTTATCATGCATATTATTAAAGATCACATAACAATAATATTTATATAACATTGTTAAAATCCCACAATTAACAAATAATGTAGTTAATTTACCACGGCACCTAAAGAAATATTTATATTTCGCTCCATTAACATCTCAAATAGGAAAAGTTCAATCTGCATTCGTAATTTCTAGAAACAATGGCGCAAATTGTGGTGCACGTATTTTTAACCGTTAGGTTGCATCGTGAAAGCGAGACATTAACGGCTTTATCCGACACCTTTCTTAGTTCCTGGGTTCCTGGTACAGGATAGTTTTCTTACGAGCGGCTGCTCCACCCGCGGGTCTTGTTCATATAATAAATAATTTAACACAAATTTTGTATGTAAATAATTTTATAAACAGTAACATTAAAGTATTATTACACAACATTATATCATGATATTCAACAAAGAATAACATAAAAAAATATCAAAAATCCTCAAAGTTTCAAAATTCTCTATATATATTAGGTGTACCCATAAGTAATCAATTATTTAAGTGGCAACAAAAAATAATTTAACTACATTTAATTTTATTTTTAATTGATTTAATATCCATCGTTGTCTAGGACCTTTTGCCATCTTGTTGGTAGACTTTTAATATAAATATGTTTCTAAGTGTTTTTAAAGCATCATTATCAAGCCCTACCGGGCGCCCACTTCGATCGCTATCAGACAAGTCAAAATCACCATCGGAAATTTTCTAAACCATTGGCATTTATTTACTTTCAATACGTCTCCATACACATCACAAATTTTCTTTGTTGCAACCGTTGCATTAACATCCGATCGAAAATGAAACAGCATGCAATGACGTAAATGTTCTTCAGTTAGTTGATTGTCCGCCTTTTACAACAGAGTAATAAAAAAATAAAAATTAATTATCACAAGTCACAAGACCACGGATTATAATATTGCGTATAAAACACTTTCACTTTACTGAGCTTGACTTCCACACCATTTCACACCAAAAATAATTTATTACTTATAGGTACACCTATCATATCACTAGTACGAAGTCACCTTATTATACAACACGTATTGCGAGAATTGAAAGAGTGCAGAGAGAGTTTCTACGTATTTTGTCATACAAAGCTAGTCAACATAATAACCTTCACAGCTACGAAGACCGACTTGTCTTTTTCAAGATGCACAAACTTGAGTCCCGACGGAAAATATCCGATCTCGTTGTGCTACACAAGATTCTCAGTGGAGCTATTGATTATCTTTCTCTATCTGACATAAATTTGCATGTTAAATCCCGTATAAGAAACCTGGAATTCTTTAGTATAAGCCAGCACACTAATAATGTTGGTTACTTTTCTCCCTCACAAGGTTGTGTCGCACATATAATATGTATTGTGTTGACCCTAACAATAATACTGATATTCTTGCAGATACCTTATCATCATTCAAAAATTCACTCATACACAACATCCATTTTCTAAACGATGACCTGTAGATCCATTAAATCAATAAGTTATTTACATATTCTTATATGATCACACTACATTCGTATCTACTAAATATATAATACACATAAATTTACATGTAAAATATACATAAATGTAAAAATGCATGTTACTTAAGCGTGCAGAAGACACTTGTAATTGGGATAATGTTGCATAGTCTTCATTTATAATGTTTTATTATTAGATATCATGTACCCATTATCCTGTAAGTGTCTCTAATAAATATAAAAAAAACAGTGACATAATTATTTTAAAATAATAACATTAAAATTTGGAGATAAACAAAGAAAAATTGACATGTTTTAGTCTTAAAAAATATTAGATACGGTTTAGATGTTTTTAACATACAAACATTCATTTTATTTTTAATGAGGGTACCACGTAGCTCGCAAAACGAACTGGATATGAAACATCTTGACCTCTTTTGAGAAAATATTTTTTGTGAAGATGCCCGAATGGTTGGGATGCTGAGAATATGTGGATAATGCTTCGTGGAAATTAAGAATTTACTTTAGATAAATGTGATATGGGAGGTATATTTCGCAGAATTACTTGAAATGCTGGCAATAAAGGAATTTGAATTTGAACGAGATTAAAATGAGTGCGTCAGATAATAAATAAATATAAAGCAGGAAGCTGATACAGATCCGGCGTGCGATTGGACGTGCCAGCATGGAAGAAAATGTCAATTGAAGACCCCATGGCAAGAAGTTGTTAACTAACATTTTTGTCAAAAATAGTTAATAAGCCGTCTAAACTAAATATTGTACGCTCTTTCCATTGGAAATAAGTTCAGGACTTAAAAATAATTAGAACATGTTCAAATCATAGGGATGAACATGTTAACTACACTTTTTCATAAAAATCAAATCAGTTACTAATAGGAAGAACGTGTTATCTCCAATAATAACATGTTCATGCCATCATTCTGAAATTAACATGCCTATTAATTTAATTGGAATATTTATGGTTAGTATAAATTTTACTCTGGCAGTACTGTCATGTATTTGTTTTTATTTGAAGATTATTATAATATGTAGTTATATATTATTTTTCAATAATTGATATGGTACATACCATGTTTTGTATAATTAATTAACATGTCAGGTATTTTGTAATTTTGGATAATGGATGGTAAAAACGGATAGCATTTGAAGGGTTGTTTGATGTTCGTTTTTACCAATTTTAAAAAGGTTTTATTCTATTAAAAATGAGTTCCAGAGGCGAAAAAATGGTTGTTAACTACATTTTTTATGGAAAATTAGTATATTTTTATTTTTTGTGTATAAAAGCGATTTTTTTACTTTGTAAATACTATTTTGATATTTAAAAGACATAATTCAATAAAAATTGATTTGAATCAGCATTAAAACATATTTTTCAAAGGTGAAATGCAAATGTCTAATTATCTCAAAATGACTTGAATTTTACTTAACTTCTTGCCATGGGGTTTTCAATTATTGTACCTTTAAATCTTTTTTTTCATGTATTTGATTTCCCCAACCAGTTAGGTAAATACCCTTTGCGGTTAAATTCAAATAAAAAGGCAACAATGGTTATAATTTCTGCCAAGATACGAGGTAGGTAACACTATTATTACAAATGAAAATTAATATTAGGACCTTATATATGAAATTGGCGTTTAGTATGGGAGGAACATAAAGCCGATTTTTTTTTATTATAATATATTTATTTAATCAAAGAATGTACCATTGTTATCTATGCACTTTTGCCATCTCATAGATAGTTCATCGATCCCTTTACTAAAAAAACCATTCGGACGGGAATCAATAAAATCTTTTGAAGGCGGTTTGGACTGCCCCATCGGGGTTGAATTTTTTCCTTTGCAAGAAGTTATCCAAATTTCGAAAAAAATGGTAATCTGTTGGGGCAAGGTCCGGAGAGTACGGTGGATGTTTTAGACATTCCAATTGAAGCTCCTCTAATTTGGTAGCCGTCTGTTGTGCAGTGTGTGGTCTAGCGTTATCACGAAGCAGCAGTGGCCTAGAGCGATTAACCAGCCTCGGTTGTTTAGCAGCTAGCTTTTCCATCATGGTTTGCAGTTGCTGACAATAGACATCTGCCGTAATCGTCTGGCCAGATTTAAGAAAGCTGTAGTGAACGACACCAGCACTAGTCCACCAAACTCTCACAAGTAACTTTTTTGGAGTAAATTTTCGCTTGGGGCATTGTTTGGCTGGTTCGGCAGGGTTCAGCCATTGCGATGAGCGCTTCCGATTATCTTACAGGATTCACTTTTCATGTAATGATTCGATTTAAAATCCCTTCATTATTGTGCCGGTTGAGTAATGCAACGCAGCAGTCAACGCGCGTTTGTTGATTTGCTTCACTCAATTCGTGAGGTACCCACCTTTCAAGCTTTTTCACCTTACCAATTTGCTTCAAGTGGATTAAAACAGTTTTATCACTAACACCGCAGCCTGCAGCTAACTCGGATGTGGTTTGCGATGGATCCGCTTCCACAATAGCCTTCAATTCTTCATTATCAACTTTGGTTTCCGGCCGTCTACGGGGCTTGTTCTGCAGATCGAAATTTCCAGAACGAAAACGTTGGAACCAAAAACGCACTGTGTTTTCTTTTGCGGCACCGTCGCCATACACATCATTAATCCTTCGAGCCGTTTCTGCAGCACTTGTGCCACGGTGGAACTCGTACTCGTAAATAACGCAATATTTCAAGTTTTTCATTTTGTAAACTGAGTGACGCAAAAAAAAAAACAATTGAGGAAAAAACAAATGAATTATAGTTTTCAAAACACAAATACATGAGTAAATAGCTGTATAAATTTGGATTTGGAATTCCTAACCAAAGAGAAGATATTTGAGATCAAATTTGCTAGTACGGCAAAACGCCAATTTCATATGTAAGGACCTAATATTTAACCATAAAGAATTTTGAAAGGAAACTGTATATTTTTATTTATCAGATCTTAAAATCTATATTATTATTACTCCAACCAATGTCGTACGTTTCTGCATTTGGATGATGATTTCTATTTGTATACAATAATTTTGCCGCGTTGCTTATTTGGTCCTGTGGCGCAACGAATACCACGTCTGACTACGGATCAGAAGATCGATTCGATCTGGTTCGAGATCTGGTTCGAATCCTCGCAGGAGAATTTTTTTTTTACGGTCGAGAATATTTTTTTTGTTGAAATTTTAATTACATTTTTGGTTTTGAACATTCATGAACATTAATTTTTTATATTAATTTTTTTATGTAACAAACCAAATTAAAAAAGAATACAATGTCGTATGTTTCTGCATTTGGATGATGATTTCTATTTGTGTACAATAATTTTGCCACGTTGTTTATCGGGTCCTGTGGCGCAATGAATAACACGTCTGACTGCGGATCAGAAGATGCCAGTTTCGAATCCTGGCAGGATCTAATTTTTTTTTACGGTCGAGAATATTTTTTTTGTTGAAAATTTAATTACATTTTTGGTTATGAACATTCAAATTTGTTTATGTAAAAATTACATAAAGATTAATTTTTTATAATGTTGTATAAAAGTAATCAACACTGCGAGAAGAGAAGAGAGTAGGTACCTACCTATCGTACTATGGTTTATTCCGCTCTGACTTATTAATCGGTTAGAAAATTTGAATAAATACTTTGTCTTAATTATATCTAAACTACCCGTAATTAAAAGTGGAAATTTACCAGATACAATTGGCCGCGAAGTGGCTGACGTAGGCACAGGTAAACAATTGTGTTTGCTGCACAGCAAACACAATTGGCCGCGCAGCGGCTATCGCTGGCCGCGAAGCGGCCACAATAGCCGCCCGCATGGCCTAGCAGTAAGCAATTGGCGAAGCCGATTGCTTTCCTGCTAGTTAAAGATAATTTTCTTTTTTTTATTCTTTCTTTTAATAGACCTGTGTGATGTATTCATCAGAGGATAGCGCCTCTGGTGAGCTTTAGAGAGGTCTTCCGAGAGGGCGGGTTCCTTAAGGTTGATTATGTAGTGCAATATAAGGGAGCTTGGTGCTGTCCATTCTCTGGACATGACCATACCAGTCCGTCCTTCGCTATCTACTCCATCGTATAATGTCCTCAGCCTCATATATCTCTCTTATTCTGGTGTTCCTCACGTAATCCCTCAGCGTCTTGCCTGCCATCATCCTCATTCTTTTCATCTCAAAAGTATTCAATATTTGTTTTGTCCTGATTGTGTCTGCTCTTACTTCTGCGCCATGTATCATTATAGGTTTTATGTATGCTTTGTAGATTCTCATCTTGCATTTGATGGCAATATCTTCATTCTTCCAAATAGCGCACCAGAGGTTGCCGCTGCCTTGTTAACTTGGGCTTGTATCTCTTCACACAGATCAATTCCTCCAACCAGGTCGATGCCTAGATATCTGAAGGTTCTGATCTGTTCTATGGGTTTGATCTCTACAGTCAGGTTACATATTTATTTTCAATTTTATTTTATGAATCATGAAAATGGAGAAAAATTCTCTAAGAGTGCTTGTTTACTTTTTTTCTCTAGGAACATTTATTGCTGTTAAGCTCAGCTGATAAACTAATCTCAGATATTTACAAGATCGATTTTGCGAAGGGTTAAATTGAAAGGTAGCAAGGATTTCTGATTTTCTGGAAGCTGCGTCGTAACACTCCAAATATTAAGTTTTTATCGAAACCTTCCAAAAATAATCATTTCGACTTCTTCTTCTTCTTTGTCCTCCTAAGCAAGCAGACGATAAATATTTGTACATGCGAGGAATATTTTTTTTTATATGCGAGGGCTGCTGGTGTTCCAGTCCGTCGTAGCCTTCTTGTAAATTGTTGCCGCTCGTTGCGGCTTCAGCCGAGCTGCTGGAGTTGCAATCTCCATACAATTATGCCCGACACCGTACGGACAGACACACTACATAATGCCGAACTAACGGCTTGCTCAAGGGTAGATGCTGTATTTTATTATTATTTTCCCGTTTGAAGAAAAAATAGCTCACAAATTATTTTTGCGCATTTTTGTAGTGAGCAAACCGCGTTCCGAATCAAATACGTAAAACAAATTTTTAAATTGGTTAAATATTAAGTTTTTTAATTTTTCAACTTTTAAATATGTTGGAAAGGTTAATACTTAAAATATACTTAGCTTTCACCACTTTTATATTGAAAATATCAACATGTTTCAGGGCCTATGGCCCCCTCCTCAGGATGCAATTTTATACTAACAAAATAATATTCAAAAATCAAAGTAAAGACAAACAAAATATTTAAAAGATATTTAAAATAATTTAAAAGATAACTATTCGTAAAAAAGACCTAGTTATTTTTAATATTCAATTTACTATTGACACTTTTTCTTATTTACAAAATTTCTAATTTATCAAACTATGATTATGTATAATTTGTAAACCCTTATTAATATCAAAAGAATGATCCATAGCCAAAAGATGGTTAGAAAATTTAGAATAATTATTGCTATATAAACATCTTAAGTGTTTCTTAACTCTAACTTCAAAATATCTACACGTTTTTCCTATATAAAAATAATTACAATCATTACAAATCAATTTATAAAAACCCGATTTATTTTTAAAATTATCCTTATCCTTTTTATTTAATATGTATTTTTTAAATTTATTATTTGTATAGAAAGCTGGTTGAATGACATTTGGAATTTACCTATAGAATTAGAAATTTCATTTTTTATAAATACTATTTTTCTCCAATGTTTTTCCGAATCAAATATTGAAGGGTAAACAAGATTTTAAAAATTATTTCGCATACTTTTTATTTAACATAATGTTTTTTAATTTTTAATCTAAACCATTATTAAAATCATAATATACAATGTACAAAAATGTATACTTGTATCCTGACAAAGGGGCCATAGGCCCTGAAAAATATAAATATTTTCAATACAAAAGTGGTGAACTACGTTTATTTTAGTAATTATATTAATAATGTCACCACAAAATTATTTTGCTGTTTTTGAAGAAAAATTAATCCAAAATTGTTTAAGTCGTAGTAAAAATAATATTATCGAGTGTGTCATGTTGACATGATACAGTATTTTAAATGAAAGAATTTACCCAATGAAGAGATTTATATAGTTCTTATTTTATATATAGTTAGAATTATATAGTTATAATAATAGAGTTATATAGTTATAATATAAGAGATTCAGATAGTTAGAAGAAGATTTTTAGAACAAGAAGAGAAGCCGTCTGATAAAAAGCTTTCAAAAAAAAGAAATGCAATTTGAAATCAAAGGGGTAAAATGCACTCGCAGAAAACATGTGCATTTGTCCATCGTGTGCATTCCATTGCAATTGCAAATGCACAGCCCCAGGCAGCCGCGCCATGAATGGGAACCGCTAAGATCTTGTTGATTTGATTTGCATGAAGAAGTTTGCGCCTTTTATGTTTCTACAGACGTGTCGTCACATTTTGCTTAAATATTATTAGGTTGTTGCGAAAATAATACATAAGAAACGTAATGTCAGAAAAAATAAAATTTATTCATCAAAGTAAATAATGCCATTTGATTTGTGTTTTTTTATCTGGTACCCGTAGATTTTTTAAATTTTTTTATTTTTATTTATTTATTCTAAATAATTTATTTCATAGAAAAGGTAAAGGCAGTTGCTTAACTAGACTAGTTTGTTCTAAAGCAACTATCTGTACTGTTTTCGAAATTTAGTTATTAATTTGTGTATAAGTGTGTAATAATTATAAAGTGCTTCAGAGATAAAAACAAATCATATTATAATTCACATCACATAGAGAATAAAAAAAAATTAAATCATATTTAGAGAAGGAATTTGAATTATAATATACACAAAAACGATTTACAATGGAATCTAAGCTGTCACATTTGACACATTGCTTTCGTTTTGAAGTCTACCTACATTTAGTAACCACTTTGTTAACTTCTGTTTAAATGAAACTTTCACTTTTAACCCTTTAATGTCAGATGGCAATATATTGTATATTCTTGGAGCTCAGAACATGAAAAAGCGTTGGCCAAATTTAGTCTTCATTTTCGGCAGTAAAACATTTCCCGATGTTGTGGTTTTAGTATTTCTAGATTCCGATAGCATATATGATGAGGAAATTTTTTTAAATAATTTCTGTATCGAACTGGTATATAGCTGTCTTATATCAAGCACTTTAAAATCTCCAAATAGATTTTCGGAGTTATATCTAAATGGTTTCTTATTTATTACCAGTATAACCCGTGTTCTTAGGTTTTCACGGCCACTCAGAATCTTCAAGTTTGTGTTTACTGGGGTATTATGCCGTATTGTTACGACCTTTCGGGCCGAAGTTTCGGATCCCATTGCAGGGTCCATCATCAGGGCTGATGTGTTGTCTTGAATGTTGGTGTTGTGTTAAGTATCGGCTTGCAATACCGTGCCGAAGTCATGATGTGTTGTATTGTGTTGTATGTATGATTCATCTGTTGTCTGATCACTATCTTTGCGGAATCTGCGACGAGAATGACTTTGAAGCGCCGGATACCAAGATGTTTTTAATTTGAGACCATCATCTCTATTAATGTTTATCGGATGCTTGTAGATTTCTAGTGCTTCCTTGATAAGACGCGCATGGTGACTGTTAGGCTTTCCAAGGATTTTCGGTTCGAATGCAAAATGATGGCCGGTATCCAGAAAATACTCAGCCAGTGCTGATTTTTCTGGATGACCGAGTTTGCATGCCCGTTTGTGCTCTTTGACCCTTTTGGAAATGGTACGCGCCGTTTGCCCCACGTATAATTTATCACAGTCTTGACAATCGAGTCTATACACACCGTCTGTTTCTAAGCGATTTCGATCCTTCGCTGATCTCAACATATCCTTAATTTTGAAGTTGGTACCAAAAACTGTCTTAATGTCTCTTTTCTTGAGGCTCTGGCAATTCTGTCTGTAACAGGACAAAAGGCAGAAAGGCGATGCCTTTGCACTCAGGTTCTGTATGTTTTTCAGGGCGAACAGACCTCGTTCTTATGACGCGTTGTATCTTACGCTTCTGGTAACCATTTCCTTCCAGTGCGTCGCTGAGTAATGATGATAGAGTGATGATAACACTAGAGGCGCACCACCCCATGCACGAACGGCGTAGCTAATAATGCTTTAACATTACTCGTAGAATAAAAATTAAGCGGATTAAACACTTTTGACTGCATGACTGTTATTGAATTTAGTCATTTAGCCATTAACTAGATGCCTGAAAAGGTGAAAGTTATTTATAAGTTATTATTATAAGCAAGATGCGACATATTCGATTTATCAGTGCTGGTTGTCTGTCGCGTATTTTCTTCTACTAAAGCTTTCGACTTCATTTCAATAGAGGAGTTCAATCTTCTACTTCTGTAAGTCTTGCATTTCTATTCTACAGTTATCCTCAACTTTCTGAACCAACGTTGCTCTATTCAGGAGCTGAAAACGTTAAGAAACGAATCGAGCGAAAGACTTGTAACATTCTGTTTTATTTATTCAACCCAAATGAAAACATTTAATATCTCTATCTTTAAGTAAACCTAAGAAAAAAATTCAACCGACGGAATTCATTTTTTTCCAAAATAATTTTGTAGAATTTTGACTTAGGTTATTGTTCACCATGGTAATAATATGGTTCACCATAAAAATAATATGAAATCATACATAATATAGTCGACCCCAACGCTAAAATAATATTGAATTAAATTTTTACTTTAATAAAAATGATCAATAGTAATATAGTTATATTATTAATATTTTCAATATTTAAAGCATTAACTTTGTGATTAGATATTATAACAGAGTGTTAGTTATATTAGTAAAAACCACTACCAGACTTTAGATCTACCGGTTTCGAGACATACCCGTCTCTTCGTCAGGACTATGTTCACAACACTTTCTACCACAACCATAGTATTGGTAACCTTTCACCAATATTTATCACATGCGTGTTAATCTTGTCAAAGACTAGCAATTTTCTATACAGCCCTTTGTTCAATTTAACTATCACAAAATATTTGGTAACACCCACTTTAGACCTCGTTGTGTAGGCAAGTTAGTGCATGCTAGTCTTTGACAAGATTAACACACATGTGTTAAATATTGGTGAAAGGTTAACAGTACTATGGTGTTGGTCCTGACGAAGAGACGGGTACGTCTCAAAACCGGTGGACCTAAAATCTGGTAGTGGTTTATACCAATTTAACTTACACTCTGTTATAATATCATTATATATATATATTTTTTAAATTACAATATTTTTACCGTCTCGTGAAAAATACACGTCGGAAAATAAAAACCTTATTTTCGTTACGGAAAAATTCAAAGCCTTTTGAAAGCAACATGACTTTCAGAAAAATATAAATATCATTTGATTATTTATCTGTACAAATGGCACCACAATTGCCACGGCGATAATATACGAAACGTATCTCATTTTAATAAAACCATCATTTGTCAGAGGAATAAAGCCTGTTTACACAGCACTGTCACTTTGCTCGGAATTAATGCGACGGGACGCCATCCGCCATCCGAAGATATATATTTATTCCGAAAAACATATTTTAATAGCTCAAAAGACTTCCCTCCCGTGAAAGCGGACCGTATCCCGGAGTACTTTTCTCTTCAAATAAAGTATCTCCGCCGAACGCTTGTTTATCAATACACAATACGATTCGCAGACTCATGATATAAGCTTGTATTTGATACATTTTTTCCATCCCCCCCGCAATAAACAAGGCCCCCGCATTAAAATAAAACATCTACAGGGAGAGAAAAGTCGTTCCGACATATTTATTATTAACCAAATATAACTTTTTTTTAATAATGAGGCATTACAATTCGTTAGATATATTTATCTGTAACTGGTTGCAGATATTTTATACGAACCGTATGTTTTTCCGAGAAACTATTTTTAAATTTATTTATTATTATTATTATTATTATTTTTAAATTTAAAGACTATGATAGGTTAGAATGACCCTAATGGATAGTTATTTAGGACAAGGTGATTAGTACAGTTACAATTTACGATAATACATTAAAATAAAACATTAATACATTATACAATATAAGTATACTACAATAAGTGATTACAAGATGAACAAAGTTCAGATTCTCCGCACGACATAATAGGCATGTAGGCTTCCAGGTCAACCAAGTCAGAAAATGTGAACCCGCGCTTTGTGGCTATAAAATTTTTGTTTAGCTATAAAATCCGTCTTACACACTCAAACTATTTTCGGTCAGGAGCGATATAATTTCTCTCTTAAACTGAGGTTGTGTCATGTGAAATATGTCGATGTTGGGGTTACATGACATGACCTCGTTGTACTGGTTATTCTCGAAGTTTCGTTGAATTCTTATTCAACATCATTAGAAGGACCACCTTTATTCGCGGAGATAGAAGGCGGACTGATTACTGCTTTCGAGGGCGTAAATTATATGCACTTTGTTGTGGAGTGTTCAATTCTTTTACAATAGAGATCGCCAGTGTGCAATATGTACTAGTTACGTCGGCGGACTTTACTGCGACGTCTCTCAAGGGTTGAATCAATGTCGTAAGAACAGGGCGCCAAATACTTGATAGTTTGTAACTGTCATCTCTATTGAAATTGGGATGTTTTTATATTTCAATGGACTACCTCACTAAACTGGGTATAAGGTACATTTCTGTTGATAAGATTTTTGTCTTGTCAAATCTGATGAAGTGACAGAGATTCCCTTTGGATGCATGTTGTTGTTGTTTTTAATTGCTCCAATATGTTCCTTCAATCGTGTAGCGATATTGCGTTTGGTTTGTCCTATGTAGAACGCTCCACAATCGCATGGCACTCTGTATACACCTGGAGGCTCGAGCGGTGTGTTATCTTTCACACTACCCAACATACGTGAGATCGAACTATGGGGGCTGAAAACAGTTTTTATATTTAATTTTAACAACACCCGGCTGATTTTGTCAGTAAGACCTCTGATATCGAAACGTCGAGAATCGTTTCTCGGAAAAACATACGGTTCATATAAAATATCCGCAAACAGTTACAGTTAAATATTACAACTATTTCTACCCATTGAGGTTTCATGATATACGGAACTCCTGGATAGATCCTGGAGTATAATTTTCATGCCTAGGCCCAACCTGTGTATGAAAATTAACCCAGTGACGGTTCTCCAATGTAAATAGTCTGTATATTTCTTTGGCTAAAATGATACAAGTTTTCATCTCTACGATAGAGTTCTCAAGATTATTTGTGTAGCAGTTTCGGGCACCGCATTTTGAGAGTGACAACCTATCTATGTGTATCTTATGATTTTAAAGACATTTATTCAAATGAAACTTTATGGTAGATTATTCTAATTATTTAAAATAATTTGGTACTTATATATAAAATGTTGCGGAGACTACTTATGCATCATACAGCAGTTTATTTGTTCATTCTCCATTAATGATGCATATACAATAAATGTGTCGCTGTATAATGTTTTTCATATATTTTTTTGCCTAAGTATTGTATATTTACATAACTATTACCGCACCTGAAATATAACTAACTGTTTGAAAGTAATATTATTAAATGATTTCTCATTAAAATATTGCTAAAAAATATATTTATTTTGTTTATTTACATATTAGTAATATAACTTATTTATTAAAAATAATCAATACTGTCAAATAAAAAAAATTGATTGCATCTTTTTTATAAATATAAATAAATGAATAAATAAATAAATAAATAAATATAAATGCGAATACGGATTACATGTCACATCTGTTATATTACTATTTTCAAACTAAACTAAACGCTTGTGCCATGAAAATAGGAATAACTTGCTGGTGTCCTGTAACGGGGCTCGAACCACAGATCACTAAGCGGGTGTCACGACCACTACTACATCAACAAGAAACAATTGATCATCATTTTTTAATTTCTTATCTCACTGGATTTTTAATGTTTGTTAGATTATTTCTTTACGTTATAATATTTAATCGTTAAATAATCGGTTTTCAGTGAAGAAAACAAATCCCAACATTAATATTTTTGAACACTGTTAATAATTCCAATTCAGTTAAACAAAAAATAGGTATGTCAATTAAAATAGAAAATCGTTAACATACATGTATCGCCTTGGAAACAAATTTTTGGGAATTCGTAGACATTTTTCGTTGTAGAATACCCGAATTAAAGAAATACTTAGACTATATTATACCAATAGAACTAATTACAGTTTAAAGGACTAAATTTTCACTTATGGTTTGTTCCCCATGAATTATATATATTTATTTATTTTAAAGTGTCCTAATTATTTCTTTTCCCTTTTCCCCCCCCAAAAATTCATTTCCCTTTTAAATATGTTTTGATTTTATCTTTTAAATTTAATTTTTGGTTTATTTTATCTTCTTATGTTCAGATAACCAGACCAATATACCAGATAAATGGTATATTGGTCTAATTATCTTGATTTTACTCTATTACCTAGTTGTTAAAGGTTTCTAATTATTACTGTTTGCTTGTGTACTAATCATCGTTTATATATATTGTTCATTTCAATTGTTAATTTATTTTATATTGTTTTACATTGTTACATTTATTTTGTTACATTTCATATTATTCATTTTTTTTTTTTTTTTTTTAAATAGAGATGTGAACACGGAATACGTGTCACATCAATATTCTTACTATTTTCAAACTAAGCTAAACGCTTGTGCTATGAAAATAGGACTAACTTGCTAGTCTGGAGTGAGGTTCGAACCCGCAACCTTTGGATCACGAGGCCAGTGTCCTAACCACTTTTTTATTTTTTTTTTATTTTTATTTATCTTAAATATGTTTTATATGTTTTATTATTCTTGATTATTTATTGTAAAATGTGTTTTATGTTAGGTAGGGGAGAGGTGGCATGAAGGAGCCACTTTTTTTTTTTCATCATATTTTTTTTTCTAACTCATATTTAACAAAAAAATTTAAACCAACAAGAAGTTTGTTTATTTATCTAAAGATTTTAGAACATCGTTTTTCTTTAATCTTTTCAGATCATATATTTTTTTAACTTTCAAAAAACATCCTAATTTGGCTCTTTCATAACCAGTGTGTATTGAAAGAGCCACTGCAAGTATTGAAGGAGCCAGCTAGGTAGATAATATAAATAATACACAAATTCATCACTTTAATGGTAAAAATTATTAAATTATTATTTATTTGATAAAACTTTTTTAATATTAATAGAAAAAAACAAACAAACAAAACAGTTTTCTAAGTTAATAATAATTAAAAAACAAGTAATGAAAATAAAAAAAATTATCGTCTAGTGACAATTGATATAAAAAAAATTGTAAATACCTCTAATATCACAGGATTCATGGGCCCATAAATTACATATTTTACATTTTAACCAGTCCACTGAACTTTTTTCATAGTTTTCTTTACAAACCACACACAAATTATTATTTTTCATGTCTTGTTTCCTCGTTTTGTTGACTATGTAGGAATCCAAAATCTCTTCACCAGAGATGTCCAAGAAGTAAGTATTGTGAATGGATGTATTATCCTCGGAATCCGAATCAATTTTAAGAATTTTGATGTTTTTAGTATTCTTTAATTTTTTCGAAATTTTCATGATATTATTTGGTTTTTCTTGCAATTGCATGTTTTTGTTAATAGTTTTCTTTTTCTAGAGAATCTGTAATAATAGATATTTTCCCCTTACGTTTACTAGCTGTTTCTGTTTTTCTAGCATCAGCTTTGTAAAATGGTCGCATATTTTCTGGAGTCACTTAACACTGTGTGAATGTCGTAGACTGCGGAGAAATAGAATAATCTATGGATGTTGATGGCTGTGGTGAAACTTGTCTATCACTTTGTATAAGCAATGGTGCTGTTGCTGAATCAGAAGTATTTGGAGTGTGTTCTGGGACACACTACAAATACTTCTGGTTGGCCTGAAGACTTTTTATGAACATAAAAAAACTTTAAAGGCTTAAAAATATTTCTATTCAAAGGATATATTTCGGTTTTGCGAATACTGCTAGTTATATTTGGAATGGAGAGTGCTGGATATATTATTATTTATGATTAGATAATGAAAATGTATGTTAAAATTAACTAAGCAATGAAAGAGCCACTAGAATTGGCAATGAAAGAGCCGGCTCTTTCGTGGCCGATTTTGGTGGCTCTTTCATAACTTGCGCCAATAATTTAAAATAACTTTAAAATCGAACACTCCATAGGTATTCGTAAATTATGTTAGGTGAATTTGTAAACAAAACAGTATTCTTATTATACTAAAACATGTAGCAATAGATTCAACTCATTACAGATTTTGTTGTAAATCAATAAAGTTACGGTAAAAATTTACTTTTTAGCTGCGAAAAATTGAAACGGTCACACGAATTTTATTTTTTGTCCACGATGTGTCAAACAACAGGAGATGATTTATAAACAATGTGGCTATAAAATAAAAAATAGACATCCGTAGTTGGTACTGCCCAGTTCGTTATCTAGCAACTGGCTCATTCAAAACCCGGCTCCTTCATGCCACTTCTCCCCTACATAAAAATATTTTTAATTTTTTTGTACTGTTAAGGCCCATTAGGGCGATGAAAAATAAATAAATAAAACAAAAACGTTTTTTCGAAGATTGACGAATATTTTAGACGTGGTAAGGTTCGCACTTTCGATCGCGCTGTACGCCGAAGAAGGGCAGTAAATAAAAGTCAAAGAAGTAAATGCATAAATATAAACACGGCCAGACATCGAGGGCGGGTGGGCGGGTCTAGCGCCTGGCGCCTGGATCGGCCGGGATAGCGGGGCCGGAAGAGCCGGGAAGATTCTTCCTAAATACGAGCTCTGCCAATGGGCCGTCACATTTAAAGTGGGCCGAATCGTAGATAAGGAAGCACTCACAGAACATAAATTCCAGATCCTTCATCACTTTCGCCATGGTAAACTCTGGAAATGGTTATTTTAAATACTTTAGGTGCCGGCTTTTTGATGATTGCTAATGGTAATGGTTTCGTAATAAATTATTATTCGATTTTTTCCCAAAAAACCCAATCTGTGAACCAATTGTTTTGTAAATTTTCGAAATTCGTATTGATGTACCTATTATACCGACGGAGTAATTCAAATTTAGAAATTATACCGCGACGGCCGCCGCGCCGTTGCTAATCAAACTTTTCTAATGATTCCAATTTGAAAAAACCAATAAAATTTCTAAAAATCCGAAATTATAGCATAATTGTTAATATTTTTTAACGAAAATTTGATAGATCTTCATGATCGTTGCCATGAGTCTGCTTGCCAAGTTTCAGCTCGATTGGATCACGGAAAAACGGTCAAAAATCGATCCAAAGTTTTTGTTGACGGCAAGCAAGCAGACGCCACGAGTTAATATAAAGGGAGTAAAAAACATCGATTTTAATGGAAACGGGTTGTTTGATTGGTGAAAAACGTATTTTTGGTTAAATATTATCATTACAATGATCAAACAACCAAAAGAAATGAAGTGAAAATGCGGATTTACGTGGTTTTAATTTACTTAGGTGGATGAATAAAATAAGTTAGATATTTCAACCAGCACTGAAATGTTAAATAAATAAATAGATGGAAATGCACCCTCAGAATAAAATAAAACAATTTACAAATTTATCTACGACAACGACGTTTCCGGATCCCGACCCGACCCGACACCTGATTTATTAGGTAGTAATTCCTGTTGTTTTAAAGTAAATATTATTTATTTTTATTTTTTCACTGTATACTAGTGCACATATAAGTGCACTAGTATACAGTGCACATGTAAGTGGAGTTATTCACTCTAAGAACTAAACATTAGTTTACAGGACGTCACTGCTCTTTCATCCTCGCAACAGCCAGAGTAGGTACTGAACAAAACTTATTGCACACTGTCTTTTTAAAATTTTGTTTATTTATATAAAACACAAATCACTTTGTTTCCACCACTTTATTATATATAAAATCAACATATTTCTTCTTCAGGATTGTTTCTCAAACACTTCTGTTTCTCAAACAATCCTGAAGAAAAGTTCCTGAAGAGACTGAAAATTAATTCGTGTTTTATTTAAATAATAATGTCTCCACAAAGTTCAAACTTTCATTTAGAAGAAAATATATTCTTCGAACAATAAATTTAATTTTTTCTATCCTTTGAGTAGGTAATAACACAATTTATATACTATAATATAAACAGAATTGTAAAAAATAAATATAAATTTAAACAAAATATAAGAATCACACATTTGTTTAGCTTCCTCTCAAAAGTTATTATACTTTTTCATCCTTAATGTCTCCCTGTAGTTTACTATACAACTTCATTTCACTGTGCATGATTGAATTTTGAGTCTAAAAAATGAAAATATCCCTGATTTTTTCTGGTAATTATGGTACGACTGAGTTATTTCTGAACGCACGAGATATTTAATTTAATTCAATGAAATAAATAATTTTAAAGCAAAAACCACACAAATTTCGATTAGAGAGATCACCATGATTGTCGAATGATTGTTGAGAGATCACCATATTGATCTGTCCTGTCATATAGCTCTAAGTAACTTAAAGCAACCGGTGAGACCAATCGACAATATCTCATACTTAACGCATCATCATGGAATTTTTTCCCTCTGGTCGACAAAACCGACATATCGTAGATAATCCAGAGGGTTATTTTTAATGGAGATTCGTACAAGGAATACTTCTTCTTTCTTCTTTTGGCATACAGCAGCCTCAATGAGATGAGATGTGGCTCTTAAAGAGTCTCCACAAGTCTCGATTCTGGCTCGCCCTCACGCTGTGGACCTCATGTCACATTGGCCAGGTACAACGCACAACTTCTTGAAGCCATGTATTCACTAGGGGACAAATCGAGAAAAATTCCGCGCGGCATGTCGCATCAACATCTACGCTCATGTTTCGGGGACAATTACGCGGTCATTTGACGTGTACACACCGGGACTCGCATATCACTTGTCGCCTGATGAGGTTATGTTGACAGCTGCGTATCTATTTACACTTGCCGCCCGATGAGGTTAAGATGACAGCTGTGTATCTATTTATTTTAACGAGTTTATCGAAATGTAAGAGAAGAAAAAGGTGGAAGGTGCGAAATTATTTACTGCAAAGAGAAAGAAGGATGGATGCGATTGGATGGATCGATTCTATGCGATCTTCGAATATCTGACGGATCTTTTGTTAATTTCACTCGAATGATAACAACTGATTTTGACAATTTATTACAAATAATCGGGCCTTCCATAGCCAAGCAAGACAATATTAAAGAACGCTGTTGGCCCTCACATAATTTTATTTTTATATTCACGTTTTGAAGTATCCCACAAAATTGTACGGCGATGAATTGGAGAACAATAATTTCGTTTTCCCACATTAATGTAAGTTGACAGATACAACGCATGCGCATTCACTTGTAAGCATACCACGTGATACTGACGCGCAACCCGATGTCCCCGTGAGCTCGCTCGAGTACCGCGCGCATGGAAATGTTTCCGCGGCACGTAGAAATGCCCCGCTATGTTGTGCGCGACATTGCAACGTCACGTAGACTCTACGCCGCGCGTGATATTGAGAGATAATTTGTCCCCTAGTGAATATACGGCTTGATTGTGGCACTCCGGACCAAAGTTGTGTTCAAAATAATCCTCTTTTCTTGGCAGCTACGGAATACATTTTTTCTTTAATTCCTTTCTTCCATTCTGAATTATTTTTATCTTTCATGTGATTTCCTTTTTTTTTTCTTTTTTTCACTTATTTTTACTCTTGTTTTTTATTTTACTGTGCTTTCGTACTCATATGAAAATGTTGGGCATAAAATCAAAGACAGCAATATCCAAAATCTTAAATGTTTCGAATGCAGTCACCGAGGATTTCTAATTTAAAATTTACTAAATTCTAGATTTTATGTATCTATCTATCCCCTACAAAATTACGTTTACCATAATTTTTTTTTTAATTAAAAAAATTGAGATGTGAACACGGAATTCATATCACATCAATTTTTACTATTTTTAAATTAAGCTTAACGCTTGTGTTATGGAAATAAGACTAATTTGCTTGTCAGTAGTGAAATTCGAACATGCGACCTTTGGATCACGAGGCGAGAGTCCTAGCCACAAGAACAATAAGCTACTCAAGACCATTAAGGCTATGTTTCCTGTACATAAAATCTCTATGCTACTAACTAACTAACCATCACGCCATTTCCCCGTAGAGGTAGAATGCCGTATTGCTCTATCATAGCATACTACTTTTGCTTGTGCTATGTTCATACATCTTCCCATGCATGTTCTACGGTTGTTGAGGGTTTGAACAGGACCACCCTCCAATACTTGTAGAATCTAATCATGCCAGGTCTTTCGCGAACACCCTCTATTCCTGTTACCTTCAACACTTGTCGTATATATTTTTATAAGAATCTTTTCCTCACTCGTACGTGCTACATGACTAAACCATCTCAGCACTCCTTTCTTTATTCTATCTACCGCACTACAGCCAGTATTAAATTCACTTCTAATTTGTTCATTCCTCACTCTATCGATCATTGATTTTCCACACAAGCACCTTAGTGACCGCATTTCCACCGCATTCAGTCTACTTTAATTCGTTTCTTGTCAATTACAGGCTTCACTTCCATACATCAGAGTTGGCACTAGAACGCCATTATGTACCGCTAGTCTTGCTTCCTATGACAGGTTCTTATTGGTCAGAGCACCATACACTTTGTTACCCACAGTCACTCTGCTTTCGATATCGTACTCAGCCTTGCCGAAATCAGTACATTATAAATTAGTAATCCTTAATGAATGCATTAAACTTTTTTTGGGACATTGCTGGGATATTTTGGGATATTTTTGGGACTTGCTTTTATACATGAGGTATTGATCTAAGATGTAGTGAGTTAGGAAGTAGCCGAGAGGCTTGCTACATAACAGGACATACTTATATGTATATTTTTGTGTATATGTTTTAAGTAATAAATTGTCAAGTATCAAATAAATGGCATTGAACTAAACTAAATACGTCACATGAATATTCTTACAATGTTCGGTGAAAATAGGAATTTACTCCTGAGACGAACTTCGACGACCACTTGGTCCCTAGGTCAGTGTCATTTTCTTCTTCTTCAGCCTCATATCTCCACTGCTGGATACAGGCATCTTCTATACCATTCCATCCTTCCTTATTATTTGCTAATTGTAGCCATTTCATTCCCTCCACAGCGGTTATATCTCTTTTGAGGTCTTCCGACGCCTCCTTTATTTTACCAAAGTCTCCACTTCAGAGCATGTGGAATCCTGCCTTGCAACATGCCCTACCCATTGCCATTTTAAATCTATGAAATCTAGTAGCATCTGATCCATAATGGGCGGCTACAAACAGCGTCTGCTCCCTACGTTAAGGGCGGCTGATTTAAAACTCACCAACCCATCTGGCAAGCGTGGTGTTTTAATGCCAAATCCCTTCCAAATGAAATGAACCCGAATTCCAAAACAAGACTACCCCAGGTGAGTAGAACACGACGTTCGGAATCTCATACCGTTCCAAGAGAAAAAAAAATCTTTTTTTTTTTTAAATATTTACCTATCAATAAGTTATTAGGCGGAAGAATTAAGGAGGCAGTAGAAAGTATGTATGTGGTAGATGGCAAAAGCGAGTAGTCCTATACTGTCTGGTGTGGCGCGTAGGTTCTGCCATTAAAATATGCTTTACGTGGCAAAGTAAAAAGTACGCTGGCCCGAGACGTCTAATATCCAGAGCGAAATTAGCGCCCGGAGAAACCTCGCTTATGCAAATAGGCTAACAAGATCCCTTTAACCACACTTTGCATAATTAAGCAAGCGGCTGAAGTATGGTACACTTCCTAAAGCAAGTTCTGGCATTGTTATTATATCATAATTAGCCGCTTCAGATGATGCTCTTATACCGTACGGCGTACATTGAAAAGTCACGCAAAAAGCTGCCTTCGTGGGGAACGATGCATTGATTAAGAGGGCGGTTTTCGCTTAAAAATTCGTTAATATTTTCCTCTCGTTTTTCTTAGCTCATACTTATAAATTATTAAATAATATTTCTTTACGAAACTTTGTAGTATAAAAATCAAGTGATTTTTTAATAATTTGTTTTAATCAATTATTAATTAACTATTAAACGAAAAATTTTATATTACGTTAAGTTTGGAGTGAATACATTGATTAGAATTTTTCTTTATGATCTTATTTTTTTTATTATTTTTTTTATTTATTTAAAATAAAATAGAAACCTTAAAAGTTTATGGATAAGATTTTTACATGATTATATATAGGAAAATAATAATAAAATAATTTAGATACAAAGTCATTTTTTTATAGTTGGCCGAGTTTTAGCATTTTTGTCACATCTGTTTTGAATTTGTCAGTGGTCAGTTGTTTGGTCTGCTGTGGTAGGTCGTTGTATAATTTTAATCCGTTGCAAATTAGTCGGGATTGTCCCGTTTTTGTTTTAGCGTGTGTTATGTGATAGTTTTGACCCATTCTAGTGTTGTGTTGGTGTTTTTCGTGTATTATGTGTAATTTTATGTCTTCGTCTTGTATTTCGCCAATTGCTGGTCTGTGAATGATTTTAAGTGTTTCGATTTTTGTAATGTTTTCGATGTTTAATTGTTGTATTATACGGTATACAATTTTTAGTGTCCGGTATTTCAGATCATAGACCATTTTTGGTATTTTGTTTTGCTGTCGTTGGAGTCTGTTTAGGTTAGATTGTTTCCGGTTCCCCAGAAGGGTATCAAATATCCTATTCTACTTTTGACCTATGCCTGGTACATCAGAATTTTTACGGTCTTCAGTGTGATTTCGTGTATTTTGTGGAATAGGCTGGTTTGCTTAGTCAGTGAGTCAATTACTTTGTTTATTTGAAAGGTCCATTTGAGGTGTCTGTCTATGTTGAGTCCTAAGTATTTAGTATTTTCCAGTTCAGTGAGTTTTGTTATGTATTTTTATGTCCATTTTATGCGTTTTACGTTTGGCCTTAAAGTTAATGTAGTTACATTTTTGAGTATGAATGGTTTGAATATTTATTTTTGTCAATTCAGTTAATATGTCTATGTCTTTGTTGATTTGTTTTGTGGTTTCCGAGGTCCTCTACGTAGAGTATTATTTTGCCTCTGATATTTAGCTGCTCCAGGTTATTTATATATATTATATAGAGTAATGGTCCTAGGGTTGATCCCTGTGGGACACCATAGATAACATTCATATAAGTACTTCAGGTTTCGTGTAGTGTGGTGTATTGCTTTCTGTCTTTTAGGTAGCTGTCGAAAATGTTTAGGACGTTTCCAGTGATTTCGATTTCAGATAATTTTTTGACTAGGGTAGTCAGATGTACCGTATCAAATGCTCTTTTAAAATCGAAAAAGAGTCCGGTCACGCATTTTCCTTCGTCAATTTTTATCTGTAATCGAACTTATCGACTTAAAACTTATCAAATAGACGAAAAATATGCGACTTACTTTTTTCTTCAAAATACTAAATAACGTGACTGGCAGTCCTGCACATTTAAACACGAATAATATATTTTCCCTTATCCACCATTCTCTAACGGAGAAGCGTAAAATAGATTTTGACAATTCAAAAGTAGTCGCAAGTCTCAATAATGAAATATTTATAATCTGCAGAGAGGCAATTGAAATAAATAAAATAAATAATCATATAATTAACAACAGAGACGACAACATTCGACTTCCAACCGCATGGAATATGATACTTAATAATAATAATCACATTCCTATTACAAATAATATTAATAATAAACCGCATATCACAATGGAAACACCAAAGCAATTAGAAAATCCAACTATTTAATATTGACGATACTAAAGTAAATTCATGGATCACTAGAAGTCCAGCAAAGCCCATAAACAGCATCGCTGGCAAAACCATTCCTCCACAAACACCTGACGCAGAATTTTTCAAACGCTCACTTGACGATGAGCTTTGGACCTGAATAATTGTTCGCTTTTTGGAGAAGTAGCTCATCGACTAGGCGCCCTGAAGATAAGCAGTAAAATCTGTTTGAAACGTCGGCAGACGACTGGTATATATATATATATATATATATATATAAATGTAAAATTTACTGAAGAAACTTGGACATTTGAACTCTTTTGCAGAAGCCTCTGATTATAAAACTGTGAAGTGAAGAATAAATTGCCATAAATTGCACGAATCAACAATAAATGTTTGAACACTTGAACAAATAGTCTATAGTGTATGTTAATGAACGTAACATCAATCCACCTTCTCGTGATTAAGAATTTTATATTTAAGAAATTAATGTTTATATAATATTTAAAAAAGTTAGATATTTTCTGAAATATTAACACAAGGATGGATGATTAAAGAATGGGTGTTGAAGATGGATGGACTCAAGAACGAACTACAGGATGAACTACAAATAATTCAATCTTGAGTGTGTTTGACTATAAAAAAATAACAATTTTGTATTTAAGCTTCGTCCGGCTGCGGAGTGTTGACGAACTGCGCAGTTATGAATTCGGTACATTACGTTTGCGTTCGTGGTTTGATCATAAAATATACAGAAGTATAGTCACGCTTATTGCAAGAGTAATTAAATGCATAATTGAAATGCGTTCATATTCCATGCGAGTGAACATCACATTAGGGTTGAACATAAGGATCGTATACAGGTATTTATGTAGTCGGTTACTTATATTTATTTATTTTTTTATTTATTTATTTAACGCCCTTATGGGCTTTTACAATATACAGAATAATTTTTTTAAAATAACATAAGACAGTTAAAATTAAAATATAGTTAAAAGTCACAACAATAATAGTTAAAAGTTATTAATAATAATAATAATAATAATACAGAAAAAATTAAAAACATAAGATAAAATAATAATAAAGTTAAAGGTAGAAATAATAATAGTTAAAGGTAAAATAGAAAGATTTATTGTCCATTTCCATTTTGTTGGGATGTAAAAAATTGTATCAGCTTTGTCCTATAAACAGTTATACTATCAGCAAAAATGTCATCCGCCTCTGCATGCTCATTCCCTAATGAGTGTAATCTGGAAATTACAGAGTTTGCTAATGCATTAGTTCTGACATTTCCACTATAATAGAACAATGCACTGTGTCTTGATGACCTCGATGGAGCATATAAGTCGATCAGACTAATAATCTGGGGGCAATCAATCAAACTATTTACGATCCTATAAAGAAATATTAGCTCTGTTACAGTACGTCTCAGACAAGTTTAAAAGTTGTAAATAACTAAGGAGATATTCATAATTGATATCTTCCAAGCGTATATTTAATTTGTAATTAATAAATCTTAAAATTTTTTTTTTGACTCGTTCAATTGCCGTTGAATGATATATGTTAATTTGGTTAATTTTTGTTGTAAATAAATCTTTAAATAGCACTTTTCTGATGTCTCATATAATATTAGTTTGAAATTACAGATTTATATTTATTTTTTATTTGTCATGTTTCAAACACGATCGTAATTTTTCGTACACTGTATGACATTCTGGGACGTACTATAACACTCTGGAATTGGCTACAACATTCCAGGAACATTTAGAACATTCAGGAAGAGTCGTGTTTAGAATGATCGAAAAGCCAACGTGTTTCCAATAAAAGGCGAAGCCGTGTTTATTTTAAAATTTCTACCGGTACAACGTTGGTACAGAGCGGTAAGCTACCGAACGAAATATAGTATATGAAATATTACGTGCGACAGTTGAATGAAGTTTTCTCGTATTTGAACACTTTATTATCGTTAAAAAGCAATAATAAAGTGTTCACAGACGAGTGATATATTGCGAAATTGTGTGAATGCGAGATTATTGTTTAAATTTAATTCGTTTCCAGTGACTCTATGAATTAAATTTGTTCTAAATTTCCTTCAAAAGCCACGTCCCGTGACAATATAAATCACCTCGTTTGAGCAAGTTCATTTAAACTATTTTTTTATTGCAGATCTATTTATTTATTTATTTATTAAGGAAATTAAACAGTTTTTAAACATATAATGTAAAAGCATAGTGTTAATTTCATAGACCAACCAAAAAGATTCACAGATGTTAAGAACAAAGTTAGACAAGATATTTTTAAGTTAATTATTTTTAATTAATTAATGAATAGTAGTAAGCAACAATGTTAAGAATGAATAATGGTAAGTAATTGAATGTGAAAAAAGAAAAAGTATATCAAGAAATGAGTTAAATAATGGGAGAAAAAGGATGAAGAGGTAAGAGTCAGGATAGGAGTGGAGGAAAAAATTATTGTGAATTTAAGTTGAAATATGTTGGAGATGATCACCACCAACTGATAAATGCTTTTTAACTCTGTTACTGCACGGTGCCTGAAAACGTTTAATATTCCATTTAAATGTTAGTGGATCTGAACACAGTTTTACGCATACGGAGCCATCTTTCGGCTATTTAAAAAGCCATCGCAGTTATTTTTTTTTGTTTCAGTAGGCGATTGCCTGACGGTGAATGCAGATAGCAATTTCCGTGACATCGTTTCTCCCGCCAGTTGTGAAGCGCGCGCTGTGATTCGATTTTTGTGTGCAAAGTACAAAGATAATCTGGAGTTTTGCGTTGCGTTTGGGTACAGCAAGAAGTGAAGAAAAGATTAGAAACTGTTGAGACTTTTAAAACGACGCGGGAAACTGTCATCCGGGGTGATTCTCCTTGACCAAGACTTTCTCTCACTCACTCTTCTTGTATTTAAAACGGTGGCTGAGTGGACAATAGTTCGACGGGACGGCGGAAGACGAGGAACTCAAGGTTGCGTTGTCTACTGGTTCTATTCCCAGGCGGGGAGCTTCTATGGATAAGGGTTTAAGAAACCGCTGCAGTGTTACTAAAAGTTCTACAGACCGTCAACAGGTCATTGATGACCCTAGTAGATCATTGAAAGATTTGGCAGATACTTCGTGGTGCAACATTATAATTTAAAAATATGTTTTACTTTACTTTGTAATACACACACACACAATATGAGTTATTAAATTACAACTATAGTTTCGCGAGTAATTATGTGATGAAAGATATTAAATGATAAAATAAATAAATACAAAAATATCGCAGATCAATAAGTAGTTTAGTTTAGTTTTTTTTACATACAATTATTTTACATAATATACATCGCAAATCAATATTTTTTTAAATAAATAAATCAATAAGTTTTTACATAGTACACAATTAAAATTAATGATAAAAATAAATAAATTAATAATTATGTGAAAAAGTGAAGTAGATATGTAGTAAATTAAAACTCTCGATAAAAACCTTTTCTCACGAGTTTTATATGATCAAACAGCTCTTACTTTATGAAGATGCCTAGTATATTTCCTATGCGCTTTTGGTAGACTTTAAATGACCTCAAATGAAAAAATTTAAAGAGATGTGAAGTTTTTAGAGTGTCCGGCAATCATTCACAGTTGGAATGTGATTACCAGTTGATATGGTGATCGTTTTGAACTTCAACTAAAATAACTAATTAATAAGGTTTGGTCTGTTTTATTTCATTTATTCTATCCTATTTCTATGGTGCACGACTTATGGTTCATATTATATATGTAATGTGAATTGTATGAATTTGAATAGTAGATTCATTCACACTATATCGTAATATTTGGTAGAGCAGGCGATTGACAAGGCAAGGGATTTAAAAAGTGTAAAATCTTACCGAAATAAAAATACCTGCATGACAAAAAAAAATTAAAAGGACAAATTTAAAACACGACACAAATAACGAATAAAAAACTGGAAAATAAAAACAAATTTTATGAAGACTGGACCAAAGAGTAAGTAATTCTGAAACTATTTAACAACCCATCTAACAGACTTAAATATGAAAAGGGACAGAAAAATATAGAAAAATTATTGAAGAAATATGACAATTTACAGTGAAATACGGTGACAACTTTAATTTACTGTATTCTTAATATTGGGGTGTCCCTTTTTAGGAAACCTAAGTAATGTATTATTTATAAGTAATATATGTGGATTATAAAAGCAAAGGCAGTAATATCCAAAAAAATTTAATGTGGTCATCGAGGAGTACTAATTTAAAATGTACAGAATTCTAAATTTTATAGGAAACAGACTATATTGGTAACATGATTTTGAAAGGGATAGATACATAAAATCTAAAATCCAGTTCTTTTTAATAATTAATGCTCGGTGATTTCATTCAAAATATTGTATTTATTTTTTGTATATTGCTTACCATTGCTTTTATACCCCACATATAATGTATAATGTAACGTATTCTCCGCAAGCAATCAATAAAAACTTATGTGTGGAGTATTTTGCTGTGTGGATGTGAGACATGATGCATTGGCGACATGTAAAAAAAAACGATTAGAAGACTTCGAGATGTGGACCTACAGACGTGGCCTAGGAATTTCTTGGAGAGACCACATTATGAATGAAGAGGTTCTCAGCAGGATCGATGAAACCAGACACATGATTTATTCTCGAAAAGGCGTTGAAAATGGATGGGGCATATTTTACGCCATAAAAAATCTTCTAAAAACTATACTCAAGGGAATGTTGGAGGGAAAAATTGCCAGAGGGCGCCCTCGCCGTGAATATCTTGAGCAAGTGTGACAAGATATAATTGTGCTGAAGAGGATCGCCGGAGACCGAGCGGAATGGAGAAGGAGATGTACTTTGTTGCAACCAATCAGCTGCTGCAAACCAATCACATGGATTTAAACTCAGAGAGAACGTATTCTTGCACACAAACTGCATATGCGTTTTTGCAAGATGCATGTAAAAAAATATGTATTATATATTAAACAGATTACATAGCTTGTATGTATAGTGGTGATGGTGCACGCCTAGTGATTTGGTGGTCAGTGGTTTGAGCCCCATTTCAATAATTTATAACCTAGCATATTTAACATAAAAATAATTTTTAAATAACACATAATAATAACCTTAGAAAATTTAATTAAAAAACATAAGTACTAACAGTGTTGAATAAAACACAATAAATTAAATAACAATATTAAATATAATATATTAAGGTAAGTCTAACATTATTTATATTTTTCATCGCACCATTGAATCAATATTTAATTATGAATAAAGTATTAATTCAATGTTGTGACGCAGAATTGTGTTCACTTGTAATCTTAGGTGGTATAGAGACACATGGTAGATGTTAATGTCGGTGAAAAATCATTGTAATGCAATCGGCACATTCCCACTATAGGTGAGCGTAATCCAGAGTTGTTACGAGCAACAGTAATATGTAAGAGGCATTGTGTTCTAGTAGCTCTTGCTGGGACGTTGATGTCTATAGGTGATAACAGGGGTGGACAATTAAATCGAGAGATCTTATACAAGTTAAAATGTCAAGAACTGTGCGTCTGTTTCTTAAACTTAAAATGTTAAAATATTTCAATGAATCTGCACAATGCTGCCGCGAGATGTGTAATCTAAATCTAAAGGTTTTTAATGTATATTATGGATGTCTCACAGAGACGAAACTGTATTTTTCCAAGGGGGAGTAGGTATAGAAGTCTTTTTTTGGGTGGCCATAGGACTTACAACCAATCGTACGGTTGGCTTAGGTGATCACTTTACACATATGTAACGTTCGCCATTTCCACCCATGATAGAATACCATGTCTATTAAAATACAGTTTCGTCTCTGTGAGAAATCTATAATATACATTAATTGATTATTGATGTCTATATTCTAAAGGTTTTTATTTATTTACTTTCTATATTTAAATAAAATTAAATCTTTTTGTTACCTTAAACCATTCAGCCAGGGCTATCACGGGCATCACGCAATTATACTATACATCTTATAAATCTTTACATAATGGTTGTTTTGTAAAATAAAGATTCATTTTTACTTTTAGATATTCGAGACTTTCGTCGTAAGAAACGGCCATTAGACGAGGCTCAAGCAAAATTAACAATAAAAGGTTTGGAACACCCCCCTAACTTTGTTTTGTCTGAAAGATCCCGACCCTAAAATATCTCGATTGAATTACCCCCGAATAATGCCGTAATTCAGTCTCGAGGAGTTTATTTAGGAGAACCAACCACCCCGAAGAAACTTTATCGATGGAAATTTCAAAGAACGCAGCTACCTACCTACATATTCAATAATTTTATTAAAGTATCTTTTGACTGGATTTGAAGAACTTAAAATATTATTATTGTGAATTATGACCATAATAATTAACAATTCTTCAAATGTTTAACTTAAGCTTTCTTATAATTATATATATATACAGATGTATTGATCAGATATCTTTAGCTATACATATATAAAAAATTGAATTTTTATTATCAGAATGTTCGGGGGATGAAAACGAAATGCGTGGATTTTTATAGCAACGTTTCGGCTAGTGATATTGATGTCATAGCATTAACCGAGACCTGGCTGAATGCTAGCGTTTTCGACTCTGAAATTTTTGATAGTAATTTTACAATAGTAAGGCGAGACCGTGGTGGCCACAGGCAGGGTGGGGGATGTTTATTGGGAGTGAGAAATAGAGAAGACTTGCAAGTTGAGCGTTTCTCTATTTTGGAAACATCCAATGAAGATCTCTGGGTAAAACTGACATACGGTCTCGATATCACGTTCATGTGTGTATTATATTTTCCTCCGGCGAGTGAGACGAATATATATCAGATGTTCTTCGATAAGATGTTGCCCAGTCTAGAACTACTTCAGGATAAAAACCTCATTATATTAGGAGACTTTAATCTGCAGTCAGCGCGGAACATTTCAAGTGTAGAAGCTGACCTCAATTTTTTTTGCTCCGTATTAGGTCTCTCACAATATAATGATATTTTGAACTCCAGAAATAGAACTTTGGATTTAATATTTTGTAAAAGAGCGATTGACGTATCTCGGTCATTATCACCTCTTACGAGAGAAGATAATTACCACCCCGCACTTGAGTTTTGTTATAATCCGATTGCAGATCGTCCCCGTCGATCCAGAGTTCCCGGCGAAGGTACGGTTCGTCGAAGGGGCTGGAACTTTGATAATGGTGACTTCGACCGACTGTACTTTCTAATGGACGGTATCGACTGGGGAGAAATGTATAGCATATCTGATGTGAATGAGGCGGTACATTATTTTTATTGTACTATCGAAGGTGTACTTGATACTTGCTTCCCTAGAAAATCTCAGGCTACTGGTGGAAGGCGATATCCAAGGTGGTTTTCTAGGGATATTATTGGAGACATACGGACTAAGCATTTCTATCATAAAAAATGGAAAGCTTCTGGTCGTCACGGTGATTATGAGATGTTTGGACGTTACAGATCCATCGTAAGACGTAACATTCGATTAGCATACCGGGAGTTCATTTCCAGCATGGAAAATAACATTATTCAAGATCCTAATACTTTCTGGGACTACATAAAGTCACAAAAGGCGGATGGCGGGAATGTTAACTCCATGACATGGGGCGAAAAAATGGTACGGGGTGCAGATATTGCTGAGGCGTTTGCAGGTCATTTTAAAACAGTGTATAGTAGTGAACCTCCGCTTCTGGATATTAACATTGCTAGGCAATGTTCTCCGATCGGTGCACAGTCTATTGATGTTCAAAATATCAGTGAGAAGGATGTGTCCGACACTATAAAAAAATTAAATAATACTCATTCTCTTGGTCCAGATTTCATTCCAACATTTCTCTTAAAAGGTTGTGTGGAACTGATAAAAAAACCACTTTGTTTTTTGTATAATCTTTCCATTAATACAGGGATCTTCCCGGAAACATGGAAGACTTCAAAAGTTACTCCCATACATAAGAGTGGCTCTAAGTCGTCCGTAGAAAATTATAGACCTGTAGCTGTTCTCTCTGCCCCAGCTAAGGTATTTGAAATCATAATAAGTAGAACCGTCGCTTCCCGAGTAGAGCCATTTATAATTGATCAACAACATGGATTTAGGAAAGGCCGCTCGGTTGAGACAAATCTGATGGTCTTCACAAATTACGTCACGGAAGCTCTGGACGCGGGACATCAGGTAGACTGTTCATATAATGACTTCGCCAAAGCCTTTGATACAGTCAACCATGATGTCTTATTGAAAAGGTTGTATGAGATTGGTTTCTCGGATGGTATGCTAAAATTAATGTCGAGCTACCTCCAAAATAGGAACCAATACGTCTCCTACGGCCTATTCGCGTCAGAGTGCTTCTTTACCTTCTCGGGTGTCCCACAAGGATCTAACCTGGGTCCATTGTTGTTTTCGATTTTTATTAATAATATAAAAAATGTAATCTTAAACTCGCGCTTTCTGTTATTTGCGGATGACTTAAAGCTTTTCTTAAAGGTATCAACTTTGGACGATTTTCGTCTTCTCCAAGCAGATATATCAAATATATGTGAATGGGGAAGACGAAATAAACTTTTGTTTAATGTTTCCAAGTGTTCGGTTACATCCTTCACTAGGGCCCAAAAAACTCTATTTTTTCGCTACAAAATGAACGATCAAAATCTGACAAGAACATCAAATGTTAAAGATCTAGGTGTTAGATTTGTAAGCAACCTGTGGTAATGCTTTGAGAATGTTAGGATTAGTTCTGCGTACTGCCAGGGTTTTCGAGAATACCCGCGTACTCAGAACTCTTTACAACTCCTTGGTGCGGAGTAGACTCGAGAGTGGCTCGATGATCTGGGGGCCACATCAGGGCAAGTACTCTCTTATGGTGGAGAAAGTCCAAAAGAAGTTTCTGAGATATCTCTACATGAGAGAGTACGGGCATTATCCTTGGCTTTACCTAACCGAGTTTCTCCAGGGTATGCTTGGCTACAATAGTTGAGAGACTAGAAGGAATGTGTATTTGATTACACATTTTTATCGATTGTTGCGCGGTATGATCGATAATCCTGAAATTATGCAGAGCATTGGTTTGTATGTTCCTGATAATTACACTAGACATCGTCAGCATAGATTGTTTCACATTCCAATATACAGGACCAACCTGCCGATGGTTATGCCTGTGGAAGAGCCACAGCTATGCTGAACAAAATTGCTTTGGGTATTGATATATTCCATGTGTCTGAGGGGGTTTTCCGAAGCGGGATTCTCCTACACCTTTGACCAGATTTTATGTTATTTTTAATTTATTAAATATTTTCATTTTTGATATATACTTCCTAATATGTATGCCTTAAACATTTTGTTTGTCATGTACATATTATCGTGAAATAAATTGAATTGAATTGAATTGAATTGAATTGAATATCTTTTGCACATCTTTTTATTCTTATCTCTTGTCCTTTTTACTAAGTAGATTTGTCCTTTCCTATCCATTCCTTATTCCCCTTTTACCTCTAATTCTTTGACTCTCATAGTTTGTCCATAACTTAAAACTTTCACCTTTTTTGTTTTTATTATATAACTCAAGTTATTGTTGCTTTATGTTAATACACAACATGTTAATTCTGTGGAAACTTGTAAGATGGTCTCTATACTGTTCAATAATCATGTATAATTTCTTTATATGTAACCCATAAATAAATAAATAAAAATAAAATAAATAAAGATTACCGAATAATAATCCACTTGGTCCAAAAACAATTTATTTCAAAGATAAACTTTCTGGCCTGGTAGTACTCGTACTATGCTGATATGCTGAATCAACGTCACGATTTTTATCTATACGATACTAAAATACTAAGTAGTTTTGGCAACGATTTGAGTACAACTGTTGGTGTAGTCGCTGTAAAGTCGTGATAAAAATATGCAACATTTATCTGAAATAAAAAAAGAAAAACCGAGACAATTGTGCGATAGTGCTCTTTTCAAATATAAATAGAACTCTATAAAATGTAAAAACATAGATAGAAAGTAAACAGTAAGTAAATTTTTAAAAAAAGCAATACGAAGCAAAAGTAAGAACTTTTGTTTTTACTTCCTTTCTTTTAACTCGTGGCGTCTGCTTGCTTGCCGGCTTGCCGTCGAAAAAACTTTGGATCGATTTTAACCCTTTTCCCGTGATCCAATCGAGCTGAAACTTTGCAAGTAGACTCGTGGCGACAAATATTCGTTAAAAAAAATTAATAATTATTGTATAATTTCGGATTTTAAGAAATTTTAATAGTTTTTTTCAAATTGGAATCATTACAAAAGTTTGATTACTAGCAACGGCGGCCCGATAACGTCGCGGAATCTTTTCTGAATTTGAATTACTCCGTCGGTATACATAAAAGGTACTTCACTATGAATTTCGAAAATCTAAATTGACTGACAAATGTTTTTAGAATTTAATCTTCAAAGCATGAAGTGTCTTGTCAAAGCTCAAAACATCTGACATTTTAGAAATATATTAAATTACTGTAAGTTTAGTGTTATGTTATATGTTTTAATTCGTCTTTAATTGTTGTTATATTTTACAAAGAAAGACAGTATAATAAAAACTTGGTTTTTATGGGTAACTTTTTTTATTGCATTTTCTTACTGTATTTCATTATGTTTCTTTATTGTATTTGCTTTATTTTGTTTTTTTTTTCATATGTACTTTTCTTTTGAAGATCATGTATTCTATTTTATTTTATTTAATAAAGACGTCCTTATCTTAAGGCAGGGCCGAATCGTTTTGTTATAGCTACGGAGCAGCGCGGTTCTGATTGTTAGTTGAAAAATGTCAACCTGGAGATGATTGAGTAGGACCGATATAGAAGTTTTTGCTCTTAGAACGGTCCTGGGCAAGCGATGAGTACCATTCATGCTCTTGTCAAAATCTTGATATTATTACATAAAATAACTCTTTTGTTAGTAGCGTCTGCACTGAAAAATAGTACAGTATTTACCTTAGTGTGGGTAAAGGTGGTGAGGCATCAGTAACACAATTGTAAGTGTATTATCGTGCACGTTTTATTTATTTATTTACTTGTTTACGCCCATTACAGACTTTTACATAAAAAAATATTGCATAAAATTCAAAAGTATATACATTAAAAAATATCAGTATAAGCAGTATAATATAAAATATATAAATATGAAGTATATGTATAAGCAATAATAGGTATAAGCAGTGAACGTATCAGGTAAAAGCATTAAAATATGAGTATAAAAATTAAAAATATAAAATACAGAGCAGTAATGTGTATAAAAAAAATATATATTCTCATCATTACATGTATATATTGACAGTTGAAGTTAGTAATGAAATAGTATTGTCTCTTTAAGTGTAAACTTTATTTTCACTAGATTGTCATTGAAAATACAGAGAATAAAAATAGGGTCGCTCAGGTGGTTTGGGCATATTGAGCGAATGAATGAGGAAAGAATTGTAAGAAAGATATATGATGCAAGTGTTGACGGCGCCAGAAAGAGAGGGCGACCACGGAAGACGTGGCATGACCAGATTAACCAGATACTGGAAGATGGTCCTGTTAGAAGCCTGAACAACCGTCGAGCTTGCATGCGAAGATGTATGAATGTAGACGAAGCGAATGTTGTATATCAGGACAGAAGAGTATGGCGCTCTATCCTCTTTGCCTACCCCCGCGGGGAAACGGCGTGATGGTAAGTAAGTAAGTAAGTCTTTGAAAACGTCAAACATATAACCAAATTCATTACCAGCCTTTAATATTCTGCTAATTACAGCATTTGACTGAGAATTAGTACTGGAATTTTGGCAATGAAATGTGACAATTTGTCGAGTTTTATTAAGCACGGGATATTTTAGGTATACAATTTTTCTTATCGGCTAGTTGCGTAACAGCCACGACATATAGCGGCCAGCAACACCAATCGGCGACAGCTAATTACTTCCTATTAGTTCCAGAAAAACTCCTATTCTAATATTAAAGTACATTACGGACTCTATTCCCTGTAATTTGACTCTTGTGGAATATGGGTCAAATAATAGGTTTACTGAATGTTAAAGAAATTGGTCAGTTTATATGCGTGCACTACCGAATCAGAACCTAAGTTTGGACCCATCACAGCGGTGCGTTGAGCTAATAGAAAACCAGCATTTCGGCTTTCAATATGCTTTCCCCATTATCTTACCCATTGTTGGCCTTTCTGTTAAGATGCCTAGCTTTTTTTTCGGAGTTTTTCTTCTAACAATAATTAATATTTAAAATAAAAAAAATATTTCTATGCATATTTCACAAAAACTATACAAAAATATGTGGAAACCCATACATACAATTGTTCTCTCTTAAAAGTACAGAAAAAACACATATTCATTAGAAAACATTAATTACAGAGAACATTATTTTAGTTACAAAAATTGCCTTTAACCATCGCATCATTTAAAATTAAGTCTTGAAATATGAATTAAAATAAATTTAATTGAAAAATAAAGCTTTGACCTGTCAAAAATGACGGAATTTTTATGTTTGAATTTTGAACAAATCCTCTGTAATTACTGAAACTTTATTTTCTTAGAAAACACCAATAAAGATTTAATCAAAACATTCAATACAAGTAAATTTTTTTTTAAGTAATCCTTATCTCGAATCGAAATCTTCAATCAAACACGTGGAAATTAAAACACTTGTTTTGAGTTCTAACTAATTAAATTTTTTTTATTTTAAATATTTTTTAAAATATTTTTTTAATTTTCTGAGACGCGTTTTGTTTTAGGAGGTTATTATCAATCAAAATATTTATATTTAACAACTTGTATTTATATGAAAAGTATTGAAAAGAGATGCTATAAAACTTAAAGTATTAAACCAATTATTTAAAAAAAAAAATTTTAAAAAATCTTCATTGATTCTTAAAATTATATGGCATTTTTTCCAATACTTTTCATATAAATATAAGTTGTTGAATGTAAAATATTCAGATGTATAATGCTCTCATAAGGTGAAAAGCGTCGAAGAAAAAAAAATTAGGATAAAAATTAAAGAACAATTGTTATTATTTGAAAAAGTTTTTGTTATTACTAAAAATAAACTTTCTTTTTACCACTTATTTATTGAAAGTATAAAAAAAAATTCATTTCCACAAAAGTAAAATGTGAAATCAACCGAAAATGGAAGAGTGGCAGCGGTAGCAACATCACTATTGTTGCCACCTTCGGGTTTGCTGGCTCGGGGTTCAAGCCCCATCTCCGGCCGTTTAATTTGTTTTTTTAGCCGCGAATGAAATAACGGACGTTACACGAAGTTACGGAGATAGATAGGTAGACAGATGGACGGACATACAACTTAATAATTATATTTAGATTTAGCTTTCACGACAAATTAAATTATTGCAAATCGCACTGTATTTATGCCAGCTTGTAAACAGCGCCATCAGGTGGCGGTAGTGATGGTCACCGTTACGTAGAGTAATAGTTATTTAGATTATTCAACATTCAATTATAAAAACCATAATTTTATTGAAATAAAAATTATGCTGAATCGCTAGTTTTTTTTGGACATTAAGACTCAGTTTTATTTATCAGGAGGGAATCCTAGATACAGTTTTATCAGGAAAAAATCCTTCATGGTAGTACAGGAGTAGGTACACCTACCTGAACTCTGAACTACTCTGAACTAATTCAAATTTCGCGCTCAGTTTCTGTAATACATGTTTTAATAACGTTTTTTTTTATCTGTGAGATCAGAAAAAAATATAAAAGGAGTTTAATAAAAATTGAAATAATATTTCTGGCATATCCTAGTGCAATGATAGTAATTCGGATGAATTCCATTAGACAGATAAAGTATATTGCTAAAAAAAACTCCAAATCAAATATAGACGTCTCATTAGCGACATCTGTGGCCGGCCGCATTGAGGATTCTTGCAACTCACATGTGAAACGTGGCGTATAATTTAAATTTTTAAACAACTTCCAAAAATTAGTAGACATGGTATTCTAGCATGGGTGGAAATATGAACGTTGCATATGTGTAAAGTGATCACTTAAGCCAATCATACGATAGGTAAAAGACTTCTATATCAACTCTCCCTTAAAAATACAGTTTCGTCTCTGTGAGACATCTATTACGAAATTACATTTTTTCTATATACATTGATAGAAAAAATGTAATTTCGTTTTAACATCCTGTATCTGCAGAAGTGGTTTTAATATCAATCATAAAGATAAAACCGAAATCACTTAATGAACATAGAATAATTTTAATGAAGAATTTATTCAATGTAAAGCAGATTTATTTTTAATATCCTAATTGAATTTCAAGATATAAAATTGTGCGTTCTAATTAAATTTATTTGAAACGTTTATTTTTGGATTGAGAAGCTATTTTTTTATACTTATTTTGTGTTTACACAGCAAATATTTCAATTTGGAATCGGAAGCTATTTTCATTAACTATTTTCATTAAGTATTAAGTTAATAATATTATAAATAGAGTAGGCTCAAATGGAATTGATTTAAAAAGAATTTAAATATGTTCCTTTTTAATATGTTTTTAAAGGTTGCCTTTGAATTCAAAATACAGTGATGTTTATAGAATCTTTTTGTATTCTATTGTATACACAGAGAAAATATGAATTGACAAATTAGTGTGTATTTATAAAATATTTTGAAAATATTCAATAACTGATGGAACTAAATCAAGAATTCTATGATTTTTCTTTATGCGGAGGTAAAAGCAAAGGCAGCAAAATCCATAAAACTAAAGATGACGCCTTCTGAATATCAGAAAATGGTGTTTCAAAGGTGTAATCCACTTCGCTAATAGCTTTCATGCCCAGTTTTTTGCATAATATATTTTGTAAGCATTCAATTGAGATGATTACAATGGCAACAATCTGATCTTTCTGATCTTCATCCGGTGGTCTATCAATACAACATCATAGATTTTTGAACTATCCTTCGGAGCTTTATTAATTGAATGGCCTTATCTCTTTTAATCAAAAACGGTTGCTCGTTCATGCTTGAATTAATCAAATCCGATGGTAGTTGTCGAAGGCAAATGTTTCTTATGCTAGGGAAACTTCACTAGGATTTTCTCATAAGTCTTTTTATCCGAAAATTGGAACCAAATTACTTTTGTACTTATTACCAATATTGTTTTTTCGCATAATAATAATAATAACAATATTTGGGTAATTTATACAGCGCAGTTTTCGCGAATACCTACCTCAAGGGCGCTTTACACAGAAAAATTATCTTACAAACAACTTACTGCTAAAAAAAAACTTATTTACTATTACTTATTCACTAGGTGGCACACAAGAAATATAATTAAAGCTTAATACTATAATAGTTGGGAGTGCCTGAAAGAATTAGGTGTTTTCGCGGAGTGCACAATAGGAGTGTTGCTGTGGTCAGATTTTAAAGGTTTTTATAGGATCGTCTAAATAAATACGTCTTAAGTTGTTTTTTGAACTGTGGTAAGCTGTCTGTTTGTCTCAGTATATTAGGTAGTTTGTTCCATAATTTTGGTCCAGCCACCGCGAAAGTACGATCACCGAAATTAGTTTTGTGGACGTGATTTACTTCAGCTAACCTATTTGTATTAGACGTTGATGCTGAGAGAAGTGTTGGTTGTCTGTTATTTGCGGTTGTTAAACACATACCTACTTGCCCAGCACACATTTCAACAGCTATCGAAAAAAAAGTACTCGATAAATCGGTCTAAAATTTCTACAGGCATCATTGGAAAGATGACATTAAATAATGGTATACAGATTTTGCGTCAGCAGCACCATTGGGATTCATAAATCATATCACCCGAATTAAGTGTATAAGCTTTTTTCATTTATAATCTAGTTGACAAGTTTTTAAAAAAACTTTACCTGTAACGTTAGTAGCTTGATCTGCGGTTCATATCTATCGGCAATAGTTTTCCGGACTGGCGAATCATTTGTGTTTATTTGTGCAACTTTTTATTTATTTTTTCCGCAGTGGAGTGACTATTGTACTTTATCTAAATCTGTCTACAGTGCAATTTTGTGTTCTTTTTCATTTCACATTTTTGGCTCTGTCTTCACCTCACACATATGTATATAATGCATTATGTCTCATTCTATTTCTTGTATTATTTGCTATTGTTGACAGTGAAGCAGTTTTGTGTGGACGCCTCCCCGCACCGCTTGCAATTGTTTGAGTTTAAGTGGTGTGGGGAGAATGACTACTTTATCATTAAAAATGCTGAATTGGGTGGCAAAAGTGTAGGGACGATATAAGAGCTACTGTTCATAAAACGGCCCTAGGTGTGTGGTTGGTACCTCTTAATTGCACTCATAATCCAATTTATATCAGATAAAAATGTCTAAACTCAAATATCAAATAAATTATAACATATAATTTTTGAAAAAAATATTTTCTGCATACTTCATAATTTTCCACCCTCGAAAAATAATAAATCAAATAAATACGTACGGAAGTTTTTTATGTCTCAATTAATTTAACGTAGACTAAAAGTGGAGGAATTTCAATCATGTTTATTGCTTTAAAAGCTTGAAACATTTGGAGAGCTTCCCAAAGCTCCCATTCAATCACTCTTTAATTGTTTAGTTCTAGATAAAGACAGCTACTTAATCTTTGACGCCTTGGCCTTAGATTAAGCCCGTTTTATCCAAGAAAGTGAATTTTTGGGTCCTCTTTGATGCGTGATTCTGAATTTATATCTCCTATTATACCAGCAAACATTATGTCGGCTTTGCAGACTCTGTAATACGCTATCAAATTTTAAATTCCTTTACGTCGTGCCATTTTATGGTCCATCAATATTTGCTTTGGGCTCACTTTATCAAACCAATACTCAATTTGTGATTGTTGTGATAACGTTTTAATGGCAGAGGTATGGGATATGTCATTTTATCCGAGATATTTTGGTGTGAATCTGCCAACCGTAGCGCAGATGAATTTATATTTAAATAATCACTTAAAACTATTAAATTTAACGCTTTTATTTAAATTAAACTGTTTCGTAATTTATCACTCGTAAATATACACTTTATTCACTATTTACTGGAAAATTCCGTCCAGTTTCTGCACGTATTATTCGCTTTGGTTTATTTCGGTGCGTAAAAACTTTTCTCGATTATTCGCTGTCGAATTATCGCTCGGTTGGCCACCCTGGCGTCCGCAGCCTGCGGCTGCTTTTGCATTGTTTCGCTGTCATGCGCGCTAAAACAACGACTCGCGCGCGGCCTGGCCCGTATTTATATCTGGCCAATACTGGTATCGAACCTTCTAGGCGTTCCCAGTGTTAAGAAGAACTTTCTCGTGGCTTCCAAGCTTTTATAGATTTTTCTCGATGCTTCCCGAAAGCCGTAGATTGCGCTAGACCGTTCTGGAGTCTTCGAAAGTGTTGTAACCAATTTAAATAAATGCACTTGACAGGAGTTCGTGAGTCTTTCTAGCCTCGTTACAATATTTATTTGATAAACGCGAAGGTGATACTTAAAATATGATGAGCAATAATTTGTATAATAAGTATCAAAAATTTTAAAAATAAAAAAATTCTCACATACCACAGCTGCATGAATAACCACCTTAAATCATTCTGCCTAGACGTGGAATTCAGATTAGAAAACTTTATAACAGAAAATGATCGCACGAAAGTATATTTGAGCAAAGTTTACTATAAATAAGCATCCGATGGTCTTAAGAAATATTATTATAAATGTATTAAATGCACAAAACATCTTAATTTACTAAACCGCCAGATATCCGAACCATTTTTACAGAAAGTAATAATTGCAAATATAATATACTCGCAATTCGTGTATTAAAATTGAAAATTCAATTAATAGTCGCAATAATATAGATTGCACGATCGAAAGGCGTGCAGTGAGATTAAGAAGCATGAATTTTTCCTAAGCATACTTTTTGAAAAAAAAAACGAAATAAGATATATATCTTGTAATATTTCTACCACATTAATTGACATATTATTCAGATTTTAATATTTCATAATATACTGCCGGATAAATATTTAATTTAGTATTTTTACAAATTTCTAAATGTTTAAATAATAGTCATACTTCTTATTCTCACTGCATGCCCTGGTATGATTCAACATTCTCCTTCTCTTCGGCGTCGATAGAGACAACTAAATACACTTTTCACTGTGTCTGATTTTTAAAAATGATTTTTTGGTATTTTTACGTACAAGATCTACTCTTATATGTATTACATAAATATGTTCATTTATCTATATAAATAAAAATGTAAATATTCATTTGTACAAAATCGCTAATCTCTGAAAGTTCTTCACCAATTTCTTTGAAATTTTGTCACAACGTTGCATTTAAATACGATTCAAACACAACACAACGATCGCTTCGATTCGCACAAATTATTTGAAAAAAAAAGCGCCGGTACCTACCTTTATATTGGTATGAGACAAAATATTAATAATCATACCCAGAAAAGCTTTTTTTTGTAAAACAGCGCCATCTGTTATACGTAAAATTAACATACACTATCTATATCTATAACTTTAAAACTCAATGCCTTTCTGTCTGTTCTCTATACAAATCTACACCGTTTGTTCGATTTAACCCAAATTTTGTATACTTAACGGGTAACAAGGGCGACATTTACCCCCTCCCCTCTACGCCACCCCTCCCCGTGATATATTTTCATTTTCTGTACAAATGTACACATTAATCGTGTAATAACTAAATACGTCAAATTAATAAAAAAAATTCTCAAGTACGTCTATGATATAGTTATGTAAAAATATTCAAGCATTCAAGTTATGTAAAAATAAAATGTATAAGAATGAATTAGGTAATCTTATACATGTTTACATAATATGTTTTTATTAACATAGTGATTTATACACAACGTTTTATTCCACAAATTTGAGTCATATAAGCGCTTTCGATGGACACAACCATCATATTCAGAGGCAATATTAGAACTAATTGTAAATGATAAAAAAAAAATATGGTTGTGTCCATCGAAAGCGCTTAGGCTTATATAACTCAAATTAGTGGAATAAAACGTTGTGTATAAATCATTGTGTTAATCATGGACTTCCACTCTGTAAACGAAACAACGCTTAATTTATTATGTTTTTATTATTTACACTCCTAGAACACTAGGTACATAATATACATATATGATATTCATGTGTTTTTTCTACACAATTTTAGTATTTATGTATGTGCAGAAAAATTTGAAAGCTTCCATTTCCAACATAAACGTTAGTTATATTAAGTAGCCGAATGTTTACATAATCCTCACTGCACAAACCACAATTAGTTACGCAGGATCCTTAAGGATTCAGAGGGAACCGCGAGGATCAAGTGATGGATGGCTGGATACACTCCCTAACACGAGGATGTGCTACTTTTGAAGGGATCCTTAGATTATTTTAGCGTCCTCTGCAGAAGATGTATGTTTTTCGAGGGGTGAGTTATGGTTATTAAAACAGTTTGTGTACGCGAGTTATTAATGAGAAAGTAAAATTCAGAGAGCTCCTCATTTAAAATTCACAGCTATTTATAGAAAAAGTATCTCTTCTTAAAGACTTCTATTAAATTAGAATGTTGCCATTTTTAATTTATTCGTGGTAATTACATAATATATCATTACATATTCAACAATTTTATCGATAAACTTCGAACGATACCTACATACTATATGCAGATCTTTTGAATATTGAGTGTTACCTAATTATTTTACACAATACTGTGAATAATACTTTACACAAAAATATTCAAGAAAACTTATTAGAGATGTGAATTTTTTTTCAGTTAACTGAACTGTCGTTCAGTCAAATGAACTGTTCACTTTGAATAGTTCAGTCGTCCAATTGAAATTTTGATCTTCAATAGCGAACTGCGTTTTTTATCTACATCAGTCTCTGTTAGTGAAATGTTCACTTTTAAATCTGGAGTTAAGTAGGCAAGACATGGCTACCAAGTGACTATCTTCCACTTGTTCAAACATGCTTTGTATTTATTGCATTACCTCACAACTTAGTTTATTTGAAAGATTTAAATGAAATGCAAGACACCTATGAAAAAGTACTCATCAAGTAAAAATATAGATTGTAAAGTATCGAGTACAAACGTATCGGTATCGATTAAAATTTTCTCGATACTCAACAGTATCAATACTTGTTCCGTGTCCCTAATGCTCCATGATGGAGATAGGAAGTTTGGATCAGATGACTGAACAATAATCTCAGTCAAGTAAACTGATCTCTTTGTTCATTGGAATTTTTGATTTTCAATCGTTCGTTTGCCTTCATTTTTCAAAAAAAAAAAAACTATAAAATTTTCTCTGCTTGGAGGAAGGGAGGTGGGTTGCCAAAGATTTCGTAATTAGTCCACCACAAATTTTTCGTAGTTCACTAAAGTGTACTGTTGGTTCATTCGTTTAGCACAGTGAACTATTCAAAAAGAACAGTTCGTTCATGAACGACCCATCTCTAAAACTTATTATACCTTCAACAACAACTTTATTGTCAGCAACTTGACAAGTTGTAAAATAAAATCCACGATATATAAACTGAATTTTCAATTCATAATTTAATTATATTACTGTTGAAAGTCCTGAGGTTAGAAAAGTATTAAAATAAATTATGATCAAATTTGATAATAACTGAATTAAATATTAGTTAAAAGAAAATACTAAGTAAAAAAAACACTATTTATTGAATTATCTATATATTTCGAAGCAAATAGTCCCTTTATCAAGTGTACAACGCATAACATACAATGCGTACTAAAAGTTTTATTTCAAAATACAGACAATAACAAAAATAAATATATGAAAGCAAAATAACTATTGAAGAATTATGAATTTTCGTTAGACTCTCTAACGAGGCAACTTTTGAACATAAGAGGTAATATTATTACTATTATCATTCTTTAAAGTTAGGTCTATAAATAATAAGCAATATAATGTGGTCGTATTTATTGAAATGCTTTTGGATTTGAAGAACTTAAGTATGTGTTATTTCACATTTCAGTATCACTTTTTATATTTTAAAAAGTTCATGATCAGATGTTTGATTAAGATTGCGTATTAATCTTGACATTCAAGTGAGTAAGTGACGTTGGAATATTTTTTTTCAGTTTTAGCGACAATATTTTTGAAGCAGGCATCTTTGATGAAGATTAATCAACATTGTACTCCCTACAATTATTTCATGTTTTATTAAAGATTTCATGTTATTGTCACGTGTTGTGGCTGCAGGAGGAATTAATGAAAACACTGGAATTTAATACAGGATTAATTGATTACTGAATAATTAATTATTCAAACGTATAAGGTCACTTATCACTATTAAATGTAACGCTATTCCTAAAATTAAACTGTTTCGCAAATTTATCACTCGTAAATGGACACTTTATGTTCGCTTTGACACTTTATTCACTATTCACTAGAATATTCCATCCAATTTCCGCACTTATTAATTTCGCTTCGGTTTATTTCGCTACGTAAAAATTTTCTAGAATCGCATTTGTATTACCTCTATTGACACCACTGGCACTGGCCTCTCGCTTGGCCGGCCTGACCCGCCGCTCGCGGCTGCCTTCACTTCTATTATCGCTGTCAACGCGCACGGAAATACAACTCACTCCTTACTCCCGTGTGTTGTATTTATATTGGCTAATGCCGTTATTTAGACGTCCAGTGTTACTCGCATTTCTCGTAAATTCCAGATATTCCTGGAACGTTACAGATGTCTCTCGAAAGTTGGAGGTAATTCTAGATGCTTCGGTAGTATTGTGCTAACTTCAAACAACTGTCACATGACAGAAGTGCATGATTCTTTTTATTCTCATTACAGTATATTTAGAATTTCATACTTCAATTTTTTTGCAAGACGTTTTTTGCTATAGGTTTTTGTGTAGTCCGTTTAATCAATGAAGCTCCTTTGATATATGTAAATAAAAAAAATTGTAAATATGTAAATAAAAAATAACTTCGCAGATGATTGTAAAACAATATTGACTCAAAACAATTTTTGTACATAAATAAGATGTACTGAATACTCATTCGTATTTATATTTTATTTTGATTTTAACACACACTAACAGCAATACAGAAACCATAAATTTTAACAAATCCAAAATTTCCATAATGCATATATAATTTTATATTGCATATATCAACTTTCCTAACTTTGAATGTCTGTCTGCCCGTCACTCATTTGATTTATTGGAATTGCAACAACAACACAATGATGACTAGACGCTCAGAGTGTGATACGCGGGCGGCTCGTGTTTCATGCAAGGGTCGTATTTAATTATTATTATGTTCCATGATTTATCACAGGCTTACGGCTAATTGAATGATAATATAAGTAGGTACATAAAAATATCTAATAACGACCCTTGCGTGTAACCTAGGCAGCGCGTTGATTGCGTGTTTACACTAATTATTTAACATTGTAATTCCAGCAAGTTACAAATGTTTAAAGAGACATTTGAAATGAAAATCGTAGATTTTTTGACAAAAATGGCATACGAAATAATTGTCAAAAAAATATAGGTACTATTTTTAGACTAAACTTAAAATGCCAAGATGATTTATATGTTTTTTTAATTTTACTGTACTTAAATAGGCTTCACATAATTTTATAACCACATATTTCTTGAAATGGAAAAAAGTATTGTCAATAGTGCAATTGTGTATTGAAATAACATCAACAATATAAGATTCTGAAATCTAACTGATGCTTGAAAAATATTTTAGATATTTATTTATTTGATTTCGTTGTATTCTTCATCAGAGTTAAACACGAAAAGATTTGTATTGTCTTAATTTAATAAAATTTTAAAATGTATAAAATATTTCAAAATATATAAGGCGTTTCATTTTTGATTTTTTTTAAATAATCTGGCGTAGCGAGCAAGATCCTTGCCAGTGTAAATGTGAATATTAAAGATGAATTTCAATAAGCAGTTTATAAAACAGCTTCTGAATTTCCTTTCCGTAAAGTGAAAATGTTAATGCATACACTTCACGTCAAACACCATTTGTATTTTTAAATTATTCTTTAAGTGACCCAAGAGAAATTAATTTTTCTACCTTAAGTGCAGCCATCTTATTTTACTTAATCCAAGGTAGCAAATTTAATATTCTCTTTTGAGTGATTGCATGGCCCGTGAGGGTTGCGAAATTTAAAAATAATAATAGGTTATCTCGAAATGAAATTTAAGTCTACATTCTACAAATTGTAAGACCAACTCAAAGCAAAACTCCTTTATGTACAGATCCACAAATTCATTTAACACAAACTATCACCACATTGACATTTTCAACGCAACAATAAGAAACATAAAACAAACAATATCTACACTACCGCACCCAAACTAATTTGTACATTATATTTTCCCTTCTACTCCCGTCCCACATTCCCCTCCACCCTCTCCACTCGCTATTATAGTAAGTTAAAGTTAATTTTAATATTCAGTGGAAAATTTGTAATTGGCATAATTGTAAAAACCATTATTTCATATTTTTAAGATTGTTGTTTTGCTGTTAATTTTCCCTAAAACAAAATAAATAAATAAATAAATAAATAAATAAATAAATAAATAAATAAATAAATTAGCGAAGGTAAAAACTACATTTCCAAATGAAGACTACAACACGCACACGTTCACCAGATTGAAGACTACAAAGTGTACACTACATTTGTACTAAAAACTACATACCTTCAATAACTTTGAAGTGTGTGTACTTTGTAGTGTTCGCTTTAAAATGAAGTGTACTATTTGAAGTATGTACTTTCAATGAATTTGAAGTGTGTGTAGTTTGTACTGTGCACTACACTTCAAAAGGTGTGAAGTGTACACTTCAATGTAATGTAGTACTACACTGTAGTGGTTAGTACAGAGCGGACCCATCACTACTACAAATGCTTTGGGGAGCTGCGCCGCTAGGTAGCGAAATAAATATAAAAAAGGGCTAAATCCAATATAATGGTCCCATTGCATATACAACGAAAATGAGTATTTCACTATATTATTGAATGTGCTAATAACAAAATGAAAGATAATTTACGTTTAGAAAGTAAGTATTAAATAAGATATTACACTTTAAAGTTTCGTAAAATGCACTGCATATTTTGACATTTCATAGATTAGGTTAGGTTATTAGGTTTGGTTTGGTTAGGTTAGGTTAGGTTAGGTTAGGTTAGGTTAGGTTATTAGGTTTGGTTAGGTAAGGTTATTAGGTTTGGTTTGTTTAATTTAGATTACGATTATTTTAGTTAGATTAAATTAACAGGACATTAAATTATATAGTGAAATACTTATTTTCAATTTATGAACAACGGGACCATATTCTTAGATTATTCCAAAAAAAGTTTAACCTTAATCCATCGAAAATTAATTTATAGATACCAGTGAGAAACAACAATAATTATGTGTAGCCAAGAATAGAGTAGAAAAATTAAAAGTAAATAAATGCTACGGCTTTTTACTTTTAGTAAAAGTTTACTGGTATCGCTGCCGAGTTATTGGCCTTATATTTTTTTAATTAAACAACAGGCTAAGTTAATACATAATTCATTACACATTTCATGGAGTAGGTGACTGCTGACCACTTACCTAGAAAATAAAAATTAGTAAAATTATTTTACATGACGAAAAAATTAGAAAAAATTATAGAAGTCCCACAGATATGAATCTATTTATATACGAGAAACATGGATGGAAGTCTCTTATACATGGCTTAGGGTTTACAACCTGGATGAGCTGGCTAAGTAATCACTCTACACAATGCAACTTTACCAATTTCATCGTATATATAGGTATTTTCGAAATAAAATAATCTTTCGTATATTTGAATGGTCTATTGTTAGAGACGTCTGTTGTTTTTTCCTCATTAACTATTTAGTGTACATAAATTTCACAACATATTATAGTGGAATTTTAGCAATATTCCGTTTAACGTATATGTAGGTATATGATATTCTTTCGAATTATTAAATGTATCTACTAGTATACGCCTAAAATCAGTATTTTAAATTTTGAACTCCTTTCAGTTGCGTAATCTATGTATACTAAATAGTTAATGAGTAAAAAAAGGTGTCTCTAGCATAGACCATTGAAATATACGAAAGATTCCTTGATTTCGAACACATATTAAGTAACAATGTGTTGAGTGATCACTTAAACCAGCTCGTACAGGTTGTTAGTCCTGAGCAATTGTATAAGAGACATCCATCCACGTTTTTCATATATAAATAGCTTCGTCTTTGTGAGACTTCTATAATTTATCCTAATTAATTACATTCATGAGTTAACCGGTGGTGATAATGTTAACAGGAGTATGTAGAATATATTTAAATGAATATAGAAATATTGTCGTTTTTTTAACTCTTTACACGAAGCAAAATACAAGTGACGATTGCATTAAATTATCACAGTAAAATATTTAGTCAGATAATATCGTGATTGATATAATTGATATTTAGATCATGAACTATCCGATAATTATTGGCTTATAAATTCACATTAATTAATGTGAATTTATAAGCCGATGACTGTCGACTTGTAACAGCGTAGGATTAATAGAATGTAATTTGAAGAGGGGTGATTTTCTCTGCCCAGAGGACAGAAATCATTACATAATATAATAAAATTATATATAATTACACAAAGTTAACGCCAATTCAATAAATAATGACAAAAATCATAGTATTTCGTATTGACATAGTATTTAATTAGCACTTAAAAAGGGTCTAGTTTAGAATTGAAACTGGAATTAAAAAATGAAATCTATCCTGGCGCGGAAAAATTGTATATTACTTTCTGCAGAGCTGTTTATTCTTTGAGCTTCGGGCCTGAACTACGAGAGGCCGCCCGTGATTTTCCCCATTGTACTTCGCCTCCACGCTCTGGGCTTATTTGCAAATGTAAAATGCCAAGATCAGCATTTCGCATATACAATGTAACCGTAACGGGACTTTTTTTACTAATTTGTCTCGCGGTGCGTATTTTGTGAGGCATCCCGCTGAGATGAAAGTGTACTAGGATGACAACATTTTGCTGTGCATTTAAATTTCCTACAAGGAGATTGACTTTCTCCATTTTATGAAACGCGACACGATGAGAGATGAAGTACGGGTTAAGTTAGGTTAGTTGAGGCTTAGGTTAGTTAGATAAGGCTTCACATAAAATATGCTGACTGAACCGATTTATTCCTCATAATCTTGTATCTTAAATGCGCAGCAAATTCACCATAATTATATGAAACGAGGTCCATGGCGTGGCGGAAATAATGACTCGACAAAACATAATTACACTTTTGATCAACTTTTTTAATCCATTTGTTATGAAATATAAAAATAGATATTTAATGCAAGAAATTGTTAAGTGAAAATTTTAAATATAAAATTTCTTCATTATCATCCATATTAAGGCGGCACATTCACTGCAAATATCATTTATTTACACATTTCATACTTTGGAATTTTTATTTTTAAATATCAAGTAAGGTGTTTTTATTAAAAAAACTAACTTTTATGAAGTGAGGAAAGCCTCAAAATACGGGAATAAATAAAATATACTTTTTAAAACCATCTCTTTATATAAATAATAAGCGTTTTAAAATCAACAAAAAAGTAAAAACTTATTGAAAATTTAAAAAATTATAACTTTATTAATATTGAATATTTATTGATTTCCTTAGTAAAAATTTCAGATAACGAAGTATACTTTATACGTATTAAAATATATTAAAAAGCGCCGCCTAGTATTTATATACAAAATATATACATACTATATACAAAAACAATTTTTTGGCCGTGATCTGTCGATAAATGCTTAAATCTTTTTGATAATTGTAAATAATGTCCAGTTCATTTCTTTTCTATAATAAAAAAGGTTCTATCTAAGTTATTGCCTTAAAAAAATTACAGCCTAAAGTAAAAATTCAGATATAAATAAATAATAAAAAACCCACATTTTCGTAAAAAAAACGCCGAAATATGCATTTGCAGTGAATGTCCAGTCTTAACTATGGATTTGAATTAACATATTTACAATAAATAAATAAAATGTGAATGCGTATTTGTAAATACTTCTTGGGCAAAGATAGAAAACCTCGTGCTGTATTATTTACCTTAGGTTCACTCTCAACTCAAGATAAACAACAAAAATTAGAATTTACATCAATGAAAGTTCTCCTTCAACGGATAGAAATTCTAATATATACCTACATAAATTATATGCATTGTTCACATACCGATTTGAATTTTAAGGTTTGTAAAAAAATTATCCTATAAAAATATAGTTTTTATTACAAATCCTGTATGTGCGAGGACTCGGCTTTCATTTTATTGTACTTTTGTTCTGCTGACTAAGAAATTAATTTGTATTACATTAGTAGGGATAACTTTACTGTTTTGCTTCACTCCGATTTCTTTTTAAAAAAGTATCCTAGTCCAATTGTGAGTTTTGATGTCAAAATTGATGTCAGATTTATTAGGAGGGAAGTGTTAAAAAAGTTATTACACTTTTAAGTTTTAAATTTCCCTACACATTTTGAAAATTTACCAAGTTTGCGTATGAAGGCCGGGACTACGCCGCGGCGAGGAGAGTCCCGGTCGTAAATTGCGAAGCGTTAGATATCGAGTGAGGTAGGTACTTACCTAAGCGGCGAAATAAATAAATGCGATAAACACTACGTGCGAGAATTGAATGTTTTACTAGTGATAGATAAAGTGTTACCCGGCGATAATTTTAATTTTTTAATTTTTAATTTAAAGACTATCGACAGCTCAGAATGACCCTAATGGATAATCATTTAGAACAAGGTGATTAGTACAGTTACATTTTAAAGTAAATCATTAATACATTAAACAATATAAGGACAGTACAATATACGACTACAAGATGGAAGAGGCACGACATAATAAGCACGTAGGCTACCAGGTCGACCAAGTCAAAAAATGTATACTCGCGTCTTTGTGGCAGTAAAATGTTCATATACCAGTGATATATTACGAAATCGAAATTGTGTGATTTAAAGAAAAGTGTGAAGTTTAATTCGTGTAAATTGACGTTGTCCATTTAATAATTAATTTATCATTAATTAATAAATAGCTAATAAATTTCCAGTGTTTTCATTTGCCTCCCGCAGCTACGACCGGTGACAATATAAATGATTTAAAAAGAGAAAAAACAGTAACTACATTATTCACTTTTGAATTTGATCTCAATAATATTACGAAAAATACATCAGTAAACAGTAAATTAACAAAATAACAGCGCCTGTAGAATATGAAATTTTCATAACAACATTTTCACTAACTTGATCTGAAGAAGAAAGAAATCTAAGAAAATCGCCATAGCTTTCGATTGGTGAGTCGTGACTTCATGGTGTGAAAATATTCCGTTGCACGATACGCGAGAATTTCGTTGCATTCTGAATTTTTTTTTTTTTTTTTTTTATGCATGGAAGTTGTGAAGTCGAGGATGCAGGGACTTCTGGTAACAATGTACTCAATACCGCCGAATGAGAGTAATACAGTGTTCATAAAGTAACAAGTGTTCTCATGTTTGCTGCTACGGAAATTCTATCTGGCCATTTTATATGGGATACCGTTCGATGTTACTAAAGCAAAATTAAAAGGGTTTTGCGTAAATTTCACTCGCGCGCTCTCTAACAATGTGATATTCGGGTGAAAACTGAAATATCTACAACGTAGCTTACGAATTTTTTTATCCGATATACCATTTGTTAAAAATAATCGTATTTTTTAATTGCTCATAGTTAAAAGACTTATTTTACATTGTAGATATTTTACTTCTTAATAAGTACATGAACTCGTTTTCCAATGATCCAAAAAGATTTAAAATCTTTTATGATCCAAAAAATCACACAATTGCTACCTTAATGTTATCCTCCCAGTATGACGTAACACCTTTAAACCACTATATTTTGGTAATATGATCCAGTCTCAGAACCAGTGTTCCTTTTTAAAGATAAACTACACACTCAACATTACAAAATATGGATAACCATATTTTTAAGCAACATTTTTGTGTGTACCTCTCGTATGAAATTATTGCCAACATTATTTTGTTCTCTGTTTTCAGTGTTTTATTTTTATTATTAACATCTCTTAATAAAATAAAATAAAATTAGTTTTATGTGTTAATTTAATTAGATAAATAAGTTCTTTTTTTCAATTTTATACTCTTGCGAGATAAAAAAAATTAAAGAACTTTGTTGAATACGCAGTTGCGTTTATATACAACTAGCTGTGCCCGCGCGGCTTCGCTCGCGTAGATTTTTAGTACACTGTTTGGAACGTCATACAACTTTCGTGAATCTTCTAGAACATTCTCCTTCCAGAACTTTCGAGAAATATATTGAATGTACAGGAATCTTCTAGACACACCGACACATTTCGCCACTCAGTTTAGAACCTTATACAACTTTCAGGAATTTTCTAGAACCTTCTCCTTCCAGAACTTTCTAGAGCAGGTTTTTCCGGAACCTTTTAGACTCACCGACACAGTCAGCGTGCCTATTTTGAAACAATCTGAAGCATTTGCGGCCTTCCCATAACAGAAAAATGTGCTAGAAGGCATATTTTCGTCACTCACTCCCAACCACGCATAGCCACCCCCACCAAACTCGAATATATTCGATGTGACACCAAGGGCTATCCACCACCATAACCACCCACCGGTAGTTATGGTGGTGGATAGAAAACTTGGCGAATAGGGAAACACGGGTTTCTTTTTATATACATATTGATATATATTGATTTATTCTGACATATCGATCACTCGCGTAGAAAATTTCGCTGCAATTTCGGAGCAACTATGTGAAACTGTGAAAATTGTTTTAGGCCAATTTCCCTTTAACCGGTCGGGTGCCGGAGCGCAGATCTGCTCTTCCTGGAATTCGGCCTATTACACCTGCGTTTGTGGATTTTTAAAGCTTATAATTGGTTATATCTCAAGTTTTTGAATGAATGAACGAGTTCTATTTGTCAAATAACCTCATTTGCCGGGCAAACCGGACATAAAAAATCATTCCAAGTGTCATCTTCGAACCGCGCATTAATTTTACTATTTATCTGTAAAAAAATAACTCATAAAAACCATGTTTTTATTATACTCCCTTTCTCATTTACCTACTAGTGAAAACTGTTTTGGCGCATAACCTACGCGTTGTCTTCGGTCGAGCGACGCTTGGAAAGGGAGTAATAAAAAATTTCCTAAAATACAAAATTATACTATAATCCGGTTCCGTGTCTACCAGCCGCGTTGAAATATTTTCATACAACTTAGTAAGTTGTATGAAAAAACCATTAAAAATTTGAAAAATCCAAAAATTTATTAATTTTTTTTAACGAAAATTTGATAGATCTTTTTGATCGTCGCCACGATTCTGCTTGCAAAATTTCAGCCCGATTGAATCACGGGAAAAGGGTTAAAAATCGATCCAATGTTTTTTCGTCAAGCAAGCAGACGCCGCGAGTTAATATAAAGGGAGTAAAAAAAGTGTTATTTTTAAATAAAAAAGTGTTCAAATAAAGTTTTTTTATATTCTTTGATATATTGCTTTCATGGTTTTATTCGATAAACATGTGCGTACATTTTTGACAGTAATTTCGTTACTTATTTTCATAATTAATGAATAAGTAATTATTGTAAAAGTAATTATTGTAAAAGTAATTATTGAAATATAAGTTCTGTGAAATATTCATATGAGGTCGATATATTCACGGAAATGTACAAGGCTTCTATAGCTTAGTGGTTAGAGCACCGTCCCCGGAAAGGAGGTGACCCGAGTTCGAATCCCGGTAGTAGCCAAATATTTGTTCGTGAAATTAGATTTTTCTGTATGTCTTTCTAATTGATTAATTAATTTGGTTATTAAAAATATTTCACAGAACTTGTTTCTGAAAAATTACAACTTCACAAATACGAATGTGTTCTTGAATATGAAATATAAGTTATTATTGAAGTCTGTATGAGAAACCAGAAACTGCAATTAATATTGATTTTTACATGAATATAACCATCACAAAAAAGTGTCTAAAAAACAGCAACCGTGCGCGAAATGCTTGGCATCCGACCGGTTAACACGGAATACACAGATAGTGCCTTTACGTATGACCCGATGATGGTGTAATGAGTTTCTTCTTTATCTTATCTTTGAAATATGCCAATATCTTGAGCATATATACATATATATGCTCAACTCGGGAGGCGGAAACGGAATGCCATTGACTCGTCCAGGTTGAAGCTTCTTCTCTCTTCGGTGAGATGGGCATCACTATTTTAAAATTAAATATTTCATTTCACTTTGAGTTCAAAGCCGTTTTTAATGAAATAAACTTGAATTTGTCAATATCTTTCTTTCCAGATTTTTTTTTTGCTATTTGATTTATTGTCATTTCTTTGAATCTGTCTAATAAAATAAAATAACTAAATTAACTTGAAAAATAATACATTTTAAATTTGGAAAATCAATTCTGTTTCTAATATTCATAAAAATACACCACCGGCTTTCAAAATAGCTTTTTGGTAAATTATGGCAGGATTGGGTTCTTTATTGAATAAATATTATTTTAAGATTAACATTTGTTTCGTAATTTTCTAATGTTATGCTGTATATTATCTCACGTACAACGATAATTAAATAACATTTAAGATAATTTATACAAGTCTCACAGAGACGAAGCTATTTATATGAGAAAAGTGCGGAGAAGTCATTCATAGGATGGCCCAGGGCCTACGACTTGTATGAAATCTATGCATATCTACTATTTGATGAGATGGACTATATATGTCTCTAGTATAGTCACATTATATTTACGAAAGTTTTTCAGATTTGCAACATATTTACAACTTAAAAAAAATTTATAATCTGTGGATGTTCTTACGATGGAATTGGCGAACGCATTGTGTAGAGTGATAACCTAAGCCAGCTCATACAGGTCGCAAGCCCTAGGCCATCCTATAAAAGACTTACTTACACGATCCTCGTATAAATAGGTTCGTCTTTGTGAGACTTCTATAATATGATTCATTCAATTTGTGCACAATCCACTATTGAATATTTTTCCACTTAAGATTCCATCCCCTTCAGATGACATTCCTAATAATTAATACCTCCGACCTCCACTCCCCTCATCCTCCCCTCATCACCGTAAAACACTTGCATGGTTTAACTTTTTCAATTTTTAGTACACAAACAATCCTGATGAAGGGAACATTGTTCTCGAAACATGTAGATTTTATAATCTAATAAAGTGGTGAAAATTAAGTGATTTGTGCTTTATTTTAATAATAACAAAGTTCAAGCCTTCTTTCAGAAGAAAAATATATTCTTCGAACAACAAAAATAAAAATTTGAAAACTCAAAATATTTTTCTATTTGACGGCATTAAGTTCAGATGCTACGACTTGCATGAATGTTCCGAAATCTCCGGATAAATTCAATATTTCTGCCAAAGTTTTTCTTTCCGTGCATTGCATTAGAAAATTTCGTCGTCCGACTTCATTTTAGGGAATAATATTCTCATCTGCGTGACATACCGAGATTGCGTTTGGACTGTTGACACTCGCCAGTTGCATAGTGCAGATTGCTTCAGAATGCGACCGCATCAAGCAGTGGTGGCATCTGTAAATGCTGTGCAGGTGCGCTGAACCACCAAAAATATTCAAGGATGTAATCATTTACAAAACAATAATTCATAACTAATTTAAGAATATTTATTTCAAGAATCGTACACGAATTTGCACACCTCCGCTGTGAAACCCCAGTAGCGAAACCGCTGCAGGAATTCCGCTGCGTCAAGTGTAATTCAAGTAGCGGAACTGGGCGCGGAACGCGAGAGTTGAGTTTTTCTCCATGCCTGCAATTTTTTCATATTATTTTTATTGTCTGGATGACTCCTTAAATGAAGAATAGGTCTATTTCTGACTCCTTGCATTAATTTTTCATTAAAATCGACATCCATTATTTAAAAAAAATGTAGTTACAACGCGGCACTGCAACTAAATGGCGGCCGGTGCGCGGAGGTGTAGATGGCGTCGGAGGTGATCGACGAAACCACGCGGGAAAGAGATAAAATTATAGTCAAATCTATACGCTAGAATAGGCAGTTTCGCTTCTGTTCCGCCTCTCCTATAAGGGACAAGTCATGGCGAAACTAGTGCGGTTTCGCTGCTGTGATTTCGCGGCGGAGGTGTGTTACAGGCGTTAAGTATAACTATACTCGTACGAGCACCAGTTTGCTACTGATGTGAAGTTTTTTATTCCTAGAACTCACGAGAATGGCAAAATTTCGCAGCTATAAATTTTTATATACAAGGGTTGAATTATTAGGTAACCGAACTAAAAGAGATGTTTTTGTCATGCAGCATATATACATATTTCCCTAATTAGTACGTCGCTGCCTGCGTAGGATATCTGATTTGGGAGTAAATTTTAAGCTAGGTTCACAAACGGTAGGCGAGGGTTTATAAGAGAACAACCTTGATGATATTTTATGTGAGTAGTTTTTAAAGTTATTAAAAAAAAATAGAGATGCTAACACGGAATACATGCCACATCAATATTCTAACTATTTTCAAACTAAGCTCAACGCTTGTGCTATGAAAATAGAGCTAACTTGCTGGTCTGGAGTGAGATTCGAACCCGCGACCTTTGAATTACGAGACGAGAGTCTAACCACAAGACCAACAACCCACTCATTGTTAGTTATTTAATCATATTGGTTTATCTTAGTTTCTGTTCTACCTTTTGCGTGATTTTTTATAACCTGACAATGCCACATAACTATTTTACCTTATAACTTTTTAACAATCTGTGCTGAAAATTATAATTTTAATTTAATGATACATTAAATGCATCAACTACTGCAGCAGTATACTATTTCAGACTAATGATGAAGAATTGAAAAATTAACAATACTCTAAAATAAAGCATTAACAATTATACTAAAAAGATATCGATACACAAGAATCAAATTGATGTTAGAAAGTCTACAAATAATGACATTTTGACAAATAATTAAATTTAATGCACTTCTATTTAAAAACAAAATTGTTAATGGACACAAAAATGCATTTGAATTAGTAAGAAAAATAAGAGAAAATCAACATGAACATGACCATTGTACAAGAAAAAAAAGATGAAATAAGATTGCCATTCAGAAAGAAAGAAAGATCGCAAACTTCTGTGATGTACAGTGGGAAGAAGTTGTATGTGAGTCTGCCAGAGGATATAAGAGACGAAAAAAATATTAAAATTTTTAAGAAAAAACTATGAAAGTTTGTGATACGTACTTTTGATTAGAAATTTGATATACTGATTTTTACAATGTATATATTAGGAAATATAAATGTTATTATATTACCTATTTTAAGAATTAAAAAAAAATGCATGCAAACTATTTGAACAATTTAATTTACCTAGTTATTTCGTTTTGATCAAGAACGTAAAACAACCCTGGTGCATTTCTAATGCAATATATCCATAAACACACATCGAGCTAAACAGCAACCTGCATGAACCTCCGGCTTATCGTGGCACTGCGGGGAGGTGGTCGGTTGTGTGGGGCTCGTATTGGACTTTACAGCCACCAAAATAAGGGTTGCTCGCCAGAGCTGCCTTCATAACCGTGGGTTACGTCCCAATACTCCAGTCTCACGTAGCCACGTAGATTTAACGTAAATTCACCAAGTTTTGAAATGTTTTCTTACAATTTGGTTCAAATATGAATACTGAAGATATACAAAAGATCACGTTTAATACGCGTATATTTTTGCCGTGAATGTAGTGAAAAGAAATAAGTTTTTTCAATATTCTATAAAAGTACTGTATTTAATTATTAAAATATATAAATAATACAAATTAAGGAAAATAAAATGATTCTGTAAAAGCATAATAATTATTTAACTAATATCGTATGTCAGTATGTAGAAGACACTAAAGTTAATAATATATAAATGGTAGGGTTATTTAACTAATGGTTTATTTTTAGTACAATTGATGGCTGTAAGAAAAAATTGTTGAAAGTAAAAAAAATATTTTTTACATATATCTACTAAAAATAATAAGTTTTGTATAGAATTCAATAGGATTAAGATTGAAAATTTCACTTATATATTGTGACGTTAATTTTTTTTACCCGAACCGTAATTAATTGATAATTAATAGAAATAGATTATGAGCGAATATACCCCGATTTTGCAAAAAAGTACTTTTATTTTTGAAATGGTGTACTCCGCTCACCGCGTCTAGTGCATGTTATCTATGGTCTAGCGACATGTCACTACAAACCCACCGCATTCCCGATTCTACAGGCATGTAGCGAGCACACGCGTAAGAGCTTCCATTTTGGGAGCTTTTCCGCGGTATGTGGATACGTGAAAGCTGATTGAACCCCAAGTAGAAATGGCTGGCTGCTGGAGTTCAGATCAGCACACGGAAAGGAGAATTTCCGGAAGCACAGCTTGAAACGGTTGCATCGGGCCTCAGCGGTGCGGCTGGTTCGACCTAGGAGAAGGATGCTGCGACAGGATGCACGGAGGCGTTATCAAGCCTTCCAAGATGTCGGCAGGGTCCGCCGGAAGCGTCGCAGAAGATTACCCTTCGTATGGTATATGGTCAATTTAATACGCGGGAGCGTCATAATAATTGTTTTTGGGGTTGAATTCGCTGGCAGCAAAGTTTCTAGAAAATGTGTAGGACATTTCCAAGGACATTTAAAATGATTTAATCATGGCGGTTCCGTAATTGGTGCATTGAACATTTTACCATATAGTATTGCATAACGTCGATGCAACATCCATCTCAAAATTTTGACATAATCTTAACAATATAATGTTGTAAGTCGATTGTTAATTTGTGTAAATTTAAATTGGTAAGGGGCGTATATTAAATTCATTCCATGGGCAAGTTACCGTACAAAAAATAAATTCTCCAAGGTAAACATTAAATGTTACAATTCAGTCGTCGCATCGTGGAATAAGTTTGATATGCGCGCTCTAAAGGTAAACTGCATAAGTAAAATTAAAACGAATCAGGTAGATCTTAGGAATGTTTGTTTATTTAATGAATAAATGGGATTGTGATACTCGAGCTGAGATTTAGTTTCTATTTCTAACTTAAGATCAATATAATAATTACAGGGATGTTTTGTATGTAAACAGAAGTTCCAGGTCCACTACCCAAAAAGGACCCCTTAAAGCCATGTATAACCACTGAGCAGCCGGTGATAACGAAAGACCTCGTTATAATATAAATATGTACTTCCAAAAATAGTATATTCAGTTATCAGCACTATAGCAACACTGGTACCAACACTATGTATGGAAGTGAAGCAAAGGAGTTGGCAGAAGAGGAACGTTAGCTGACTGAATGCAGAAAGTCCATTAATGATAGAGTAAAAAATAAACAAATTTGGGGAGCCACGTGAATAAAATCAATAAGTGTTGCTTAGTCTTGATGAGTGAATAAATGAAGGAAAATGGTACGAAAAATAAATGACACACATGGTGTCTCAGAAGACTCAGCGTGATCCTCAGAAGATGGTCCTGTTAGGATAGGATAGTCTCAACAATCGATGATCGTGTACGCAACGATGTATGAATGTTGCAGAAGGGAGAGCGCGTCCGCGAAATTATAGGTTATTACGTCATAGTGTCATGTGATTCTAAAAATCGAGAATTTACGTACCCAAATACCCTAGAAAGATCTGGAATTCAAGCGGTTATAAATTACGTAGAGGGTGCGCAAAGTGAAATAGTTTTTTGGGTTTGAAAGTCACGGGAAACTGCAAAAACGAGTGAAACTGACACAGACTGGCAATTTTTGACCATCAATAGAGTACGAGCGAATGAATGAGGAAAGAATGGTAAGAAAGATATATAATACGAGTGTTGATGGCGCCAGAAAGAGAGGGCGACCGCGGAAGACGTGGCATGACCGGATTAACCAGATACTGGAAGATGGTCCCGTTAGAAGCCTCAACAACCGGCGAGCTTGCATGCGAAGGTGCATGGATGAGGCGAGAGTTGTATGTCGGGATAGAAGAGTGTGGCGCTCAATCCACTCTGCCTACCCCCACGGGGAAACGGCGTGATGATAAGTAGGTAAGTAAGATAAAGTACGAGTGTACCTATCGGCGTATCAAAAGTGTTCGATAGTGATCAGTGTGATATAAATGACGAGAATAAGAATTTCCAGAGACAAGTGGGAGATTCTCGAGTGATTAGTATACAATTAATGTGAACTACGGAAAAATATTTTTCAATTTTATTTCAAGTTTCTTTCCGTCTCGTACTGCCGCCATCCCTTGACAATATTAATCGTGGCATTTTGTTTTAATCAACATATTTTATCGTGCCTCGGTATGAATGCACGACGGTCGTTTATTAGCCCCAGCTGCTGCTGTTGAGTGCGTCTGAAATTAATTTATAACTAGCTGTTCGTACCCGGCGTTGCACGAGTTAAAGATCAAGTTGAAAATAAATTTGGGGGGGAAACAAAGGTTTGATTCGAACGGTGTAGATTTGCATCGAAAATATATCAGGGGGAGGAGAAAAGTAAAAGGGGAGGGAGGAAATATAGCCTTTGTTACCTCCCGAGTCCTAAATAATAAGTTTCCAAAATTTGAGTCCGATCGGTCGAAGGGTATAGATTTGCATCGAAAATATATCAGAAGGAGGAGAAGGGGTAAAGGAGGAGAGGGGAAATGTAGCCTATGTTACCCGCCGAATTCTAAAAAATAAGATTCCAAATTTTTGGGTCCGATCGGTCAAACGGTGCAGATTTGCATCGAAAATATATCAGCGGAGAGTAAGGGTTAAAATAATAGGTGGGAAGTGTCGCATGTGTTACCCGCCGAGTCTTTAAGAATAAGTTTCCAAATTTTGAGTCTGATCGGGCAAATGGTACAGATTTGCATCGAAAATATGATATGGGGAGGAGAAGGGGTATGAAAATAGGGGGGGGGGGTAATATCGCCTATGTTACCCGCTGAGTTCTAGAGAATAACTCCAAATTTTGAGTCTGATCGGTCAAAAGGTACAGATTTGCATCGAAAATATGTCTGAGGAGGGGAAGGGGTAAATAATAGAAGGGAAATATCGCCTATGTTACTCGCTGAGTTCTAATGAATAGGTTTTCAAATTTTGAGTCCGATCGGTCAAACGGTACAGATTTACATCGAAAATATGTCTGAGGAGGGGAAGGGGTAAAATAATAGGGGGGAAATATAGCCTAAGATGTTACTCGCTGAGTCCCAAAGCATATGTATGCAAAATTTGAATCGAATCGGACAAACGGTGTGGATTTGTATAGAGAACAGACAGACAGTAAGACATACAGACAGACATTGAGTTTTATAGGTATAGATCATTTTTGATATAACATGCTGAATACATGCGCCTGCCATAGTACTGGCAAGGATGTATTTTTTATTTAACTCTTAAAAGACTGCTAAAAAAAAGCTTTGGGGACGGTGGAGTAACACAGCGTTATCTGATTAAAAATCGGCATAGTTTTTAATATGTGATAAAATATACATAAATACGATACAGATAAGACTTTTAAAAGGTCCCGTTATATAATTATGTAAGGTAAACATACATATTTGCATTATTTTAGTAAATTATTATAAAATTATGGCATATCGAATTTGCGTGCGCTTTCGCCAACGTTTCATTAGCAACTGAATACAACAAAACGGTCGCCAGCTCGCTTCAGTCGCCTGCACTCCGTTTTTGTCAAACACGTGTTACCCGACTCTACCGTACTCTTTCTATATTGTTTTTGCTTTCGCCGAAACCCAAGCAACCGCCATCTCTGTCCTACATGAAATGTATGGTATTGTCGTGCTCTTTCTTGCTCGATTTAACTGCGATGTACAATATTCTGCTCTCTCTTGAATACTGGCCGAAAATACGAGAGTAATGAATAAATATTTTTAATTAAAAAATCCGTACATTCCTAACAGTTTAATTTAGTAATTTTGGTGTGAAATTGTGTATTCGATGATTACAAAAAATGTGACGTTTTAGTTTTCGTAAATAAGGTAGTTATTTCACATTTTGTGTGACAGGTAGACCTACGTTACATCACCGACACACAGGAGTTAAGTGTGAACCTTGATGTTAATTGAATCAGAATTAACAATTTCTGCAAATTTCCATAAGAAGAGGCATAAAGCTGGGCTGAGTGCATTCAGACGTATGTATAAGATTTTTTAAATTTCACTGTGTCGAATATAAAATTATTCAATCAATTCGTATTTATAGTGACCCATGTGTAGCTACAAAACACAGCTCTGAAAGCATGTAAAAGATTCAAAAACTCGTAAAAATATTTCATACATGTTGGGTATCACACAAAGCGACAGAAAAATCATGTAGTCAAGCAAAAGAGTACTATACAGGGTTATTTGTAAAACATTAAAAACCTCGCAGGACTACATTTTTGCCTTTATTATGAGTCGAAAATGTTCAAGCTATCATGACCTAATATCAATAGTAATGGAGATATGCGACATCAAAGTATGCATTTTTTCTTCAATATTTCTAACTATTTTTTTGTAAAACGTTGGACTATTATTATAGTAACTTATATATCATGTGAAAAATTCATTTGTTTTAATAAAAGTAAAATAAAATAATAAAAACCTTCGAATTCCAATTGGAAATTTTTCAGTTTTTATCATTTTATTTAACTTGTATTGAAACGGATGAATTTTCGAAAACGATATAAAATACTGTAATGATAGTCCAACGTTTTACAAAAAAGAAGTTAGAAATATGGAAAAAAAATGCAATCTTTGATGTCGCATATCTCCATAACTATTGATATTAGGTCATGATAGTTTGAACATTTTCGACTCATAATCAAGGCAGGAATGTAGTCCTGCGAGATTATTAATGTTTTACGAATAACCCTGTATATACAGAGTATTTTTGAGTGCGTTCAAGAACGCAATTACTGTATTTTTGTTCCCAGAATAAAGGAAAGCGAGGTATATAAATATCATATACCTTTACAACTTTACAAGTTTGATAGATACGGTGGTCGATTATGGGTGGAGTTGGTGAAAGTTGTATAGTGCGATCACTTAGCTAGTCAATGACAGGCCATTGGTGTTCTAGACACCCAAAGACTTATATAACTTTTTCTTCAATTATACTTAATAACAATTATACTTATATAACTACTTTCCCGTATAAAATAGCTTCGTCCGTTAAACATCTATAGTACCTATAACTAGATGCAATAATATCGAGTATACCGGGATAATGAAATGGCTAAGGTACCTATGCCAAATTACTCGGAGGACGGACAATCGATGGACGTACGCAGTCACTCAGCAGAGCCCGAGGTTGATCGAGAAATCTATGGACTAACTTCTTCAAATGTAGCAAATTTATTTTGTGGTAACATAATTATAATTGTTATAAATTAACTTTGTTTAAACCACTTATTTATTGAAAAAAATCAACATGTTTCGAAGCCAATGGCTTCTTCGTCAGGAAAACAAAAATAATATTTAAAAATCGAAGTATAGATCAAAATATTAAGAAGTTATTTATGGAAAATGATAATATAAAGTACTTAATTAACATGAAAATAAATTTAAAAGTTAACTATTTGCAAAAATGACCTGATTATTTATAATATTCAATTTACTTTTTACACTCTTTCTTATTTCCAAAATTTCTAATTTATCAAATTGTGATTCTGTATAATTTGTATGTAAAATTTGTAAACCCATATTAATATCAAAAGAATGACCCATAGCCAAAAGATGGTTAGGAAATTCAGAATAATTATTACTATTTAAACACCTTAAGTGTTACTTAACTCTAATTTCAAAATTTCTACACGTTTTTCCTATATAAAAATAATCACAATACATAAAATAATTTCCATACATAACTTTTTAATATTTTGATCTATACTTCGATTTTTAAATATTATTTTTGTTTTCCTGACGAAGAAGCCATTGGCTTCGAAACATGTTGATTTTTTTCAATAAATAAGTGGTTTAAACAAAGTTAATTTATAACAATTCTATGGACATAAATAAGAGCTACCGAATAAATATTGGACAGAGAAAAAACTAGGAAACATGTGGGGAAAGTTGCATCCAGAGGAAAGAATTATTATTATTACATCACTGCAGAGGAAAGAAAACATCTGATAATGATCACAGAATTAGAAAGAAACAAAAAATGTATTAATTTCAAGATAAATTATAGATGTCTATAATAGAGTACCACATCTATTATATTTTTGTATGTTGTACCTATATACATATTTAAGTTTCACAACCCGTTTCACATGTGAGATGTAATTGATCATTTAGCGCTACCGGCGTCCAAGGCTTTTGATTCCCTCAATTACTACAGATGTCACTAATGAAGTATATTTTTTTTGATTAGAATTTTTTAAAGCAATATTCTTTATAATATGAAGAATATTGATATGTCTAATGAGTTTCTTCCGAATTATCAACATTACACTAGAATACGCCTGAAATATTATTTCAATTTTTAACTTCTTTTTAGACCAGTTTTTTCTATTAAGAATATTTTGAGTTTCTACAAATTTTTTAAGAACACAGCACTGAATTTTTATCCCAGTGAACATTCTTAATCAAGATATATCATAGATTTCTCATAGACAACCCACACCCAAAGACATAGCTACTTTCTCTTAAAAAAATATATAATTTCAACACTATAAGACATCTATAGTATATCTTGATTAAGAATATCACCTGGGATAAAAACTGTGTTCTTGAAAATTTTGAACAAACTCAAAATATTAATTTCTTTTGAGAGATCTAACACACACACACAAAAAAAATATAAAATACAAATCAGACATAAATAACTTGGCCCTTAATAAAATAAATCGTTACCAAACTGAGGGAAGAAGTATTTTGCCAGCGAATAAATATTTTCTCCCGTCGATAAACAAAGGATGGCTAATTAAACCGAACAGAATATCGCTTTCCTTTAACTGTGGTTTACGTTTCGTTTTGATTTCGGTCCAAGAACTCAAATCACGCTCACTTGACTTTTCTAACGGAATATTTTTATCGATTCTGTATTAAGAAAATAAATTTTGTAGCAAACTGAAAATAAATTTTAATCTTTTATTAATTAGTACCAACAGTAGTGATAAATAATTCAAATTTTGTGTACGTTGTACAAAGTTTGTAACGCCAACATAATTTATTCTAAATATAATTCCAAAGATGGCGGTACAAAAGCTATCTACGTTTGATCGACTTGAGGAACTACTTTCAAAGTCTGCTCAGAGATGGCGCCAGCTATAGTTGCAAACCCACATACGAAAGGTGGTTTTATCATTATCCAAGTGGATTGGAGGAATCGTCTGCTAAAAATAAGACATTGTCAAAGGTTGAGGTATGGAAAGAGATATTCAAGACGATATGTCCGACCACGAGATTTACCTGTTATCTTATTATGACGAGGAGGTTACAGTAAACACCGCAACAAAGAAGTCGCGTATGATTGAATTTTATAATAGCATAAAAGGTGGTGGGATACATTAGACTAAATGAGCTCAATAATGCCATGCAGTAGAAAAACTAATCGTTGTCCAGTGTGTATTTTCTATGGCAAGATAAATAAATATATAATGTATCAACAGTAACATCGAAGGAACATTCCTGGGATAAAATGAAGTGAGTGATTATTTCGTCGTTATTTTATGAAGAAGTTGCATTCACAACTTATAGAACCAAGGCTCAAAATGCGACTAAAAATTCGCAAAATGCCAACGCACTTAAAAAATAAATTTCAAGATATTCTAGAGGCAAAGAAAGATGAAAGTTAAAGCGAAGATTATTCCAGCAATGAATCTCAAACCACAGAGGCACCAAATATGAGAAAAAAAAGATCTTTAATATCTACCGCTCAAAGCGTAACACTGCATTTTATGGTGAACGTAAAGTTGACTGTTGCGTGACTTGCGTTTCTAAAAATAAGGTTTTACATTTTTTACTGAGTTATGAAAATTTTATAATTTTCGTTCGTCTAAAGAGAAAAGCCTATTTTACGTGATCTTTTTATTTGGAGTCTGTTGTCACTCATGATCTCATAAAAACTAGTGCCTTACTAACAAAACATTTTAAACAAAATTTAAATAAAAAATATTGAATATTTTATTTGTACAAATATACTTTTATATGAGTAATTCCACTAACATGTTTCAGAAATTACCATTCCATATCCAGGGTGTTGTATAACAGTTATACAACCCCTTCTGAAACATGTTGGTGGAATTACTCATATAAAAGTAGATATATACAAATAAAATAATCAATATTTTTTAAAAATGTCAATCTACAATGTTGCTCTATCAATTGAAAAAAATAAATTAAATTAATTATTTTATTTATCAATATAAAATTTGCCTCGTATGTGTCTCATAAACATAACAAAAAAATTGTGTTTTTATTTACAATCAACGAACGGTTAGGTTTAATGGGGTTCGTACGGATGTCAGGTGTCTAGGGTTAAAAATTAATAAACGATTGAATTTTCAAACAAAAAGTAGTCCGGTACCGAATGCACAGAGCCCGAGGGTGGGCGCCGCTGGAAGGCCCGACCCGACGCGTCATCCCCAGTCCGATCTGACGCCCCGCCGCGTGACGACGCCGCGCCACGCGCCGTCTGAGCTTCGAGCGCCGACGAAATATTTTTAACTCTGAGATTCTCGCGGGGATTTCTGGCGGAGATCACTCAAAAATTCTTTCAGTGAACCTTCAATCGTTGTATTTTAAAAATGTGTTTTAAATTTTTAATTACCTAGATATTTTTTGGTAAAATAATTATCGGCTGTTAAAGAGATTTAAAAATGTCTATCTTAGTTCCATATATAAACGGAATAAAATGCAAACTGTTCAGTGGATCGTCGTGTGGACATACATTGGACTCTATTTCATCGTTTACTTCAAGTGATTTTTATGAATGTTGATATGTTATTTAATATATTTGTGATTTTTACCATCATCTCATTTTTAAATGGTAAGTAAATATATTATAATAAACAATTCAATTTACTAAACATATAAATTTGATTTTCCATGAATACTAAACGTTTTTTTGTTTATGCGTGTGAAAGATTTCAACGCTCATAAGTTTTATGTTTTATTTATTACGTGTTTATGTGTATTTCCTGTAATTCTGCTTGGTTTTATAGCATGCATTGAAAACTTGCTTCAATAAATATTTTAATAAATCTTTAAATTTGTTCTTCATCGATATTATAGAATCAAAAAATATTTTAAAATTGTTTAAAATATTATGTTTAACAATTACAAAGTTAGGGATAAAATTTTAAGTGTCCAAAAATATTTTCTTATGAATTGTATGTTGTGTGTATTGTGTACTGTTATGTGATTGCCGAAAAGTTTTAATGTATAGACTTGTAAATAACATGTTTTGTTTTGCTGTGTTATTTATAAAATATGTTAGAGATATAATCAAATTGATGACTGAAAAAATTTTATCCGATATTTTTATTGTTTTTTTTACAATATATGTATCAAAATATTATTTTTATTCTGTTTTTCTGTCTCGTCCAAGAAAAAAACTTGTTTATAGAAACAAGAGAAAAAACACAATTTTAATAGAAACAGTTATTAATTATAAAAGATAATAATTAATTTTAAAAATAACACCTATACACTTTATGTGGAGCATAAAAGGAAATGCAGCAAAATCAAAAAAAATATTAATGCAGACTTCTAGGATTACTAATTTATAATGTAATTCAAAATTTTCAAGGTAAAATAACCCAAAAATTTAAAGGAAATATGATTTTGGAAGGGATAGATATATAAAATCTAGAATTCAGTACGTATTAAATTATTAATCCTCGGTGACTGCATTCAAATATTTTTTTTTTTAATTTTTGGATATTGTTGCCTTTGCTTTTATACCCCAAATATTACAACAGACTTAAAGTTTGATTAAATTTTATTTCTTACTCTCCTACAAGCGAGTCACAAAATAATTTTCTACATGCTCACAAATATATTTTCAACGGTAATTTCTTTTTGGTAAACACATTGTCGAAATGTTTTTGGAATAATTTTTATATGAAATTTTTGCGTATTTGGTATGTGCATTTTTGAGCATTATATTAAATTCAATTCAATGGACTTCTTTTAACTTTTCTTTATACAGATTAAACAAATAAATAATAAGCAAATGCGATACATATTCCTATGACTCTATTTTTTTTAAATACTTTACTAATTGTTTACGTTGCTGCAACATAGGTAGAAAAAATATTCAAATAAATACCTATTATAATTTGTATTAATTATATTTTTATTGTTTGAATTTGAAAATAATTATAATCATTGTGTGTTTGTTCTTTCACAACCTAAGGTGATTGGGTTTCGATATTATTCGAAATTATAATGTTTTTTTATTTTTAATGCCATAGAATAAAAGAAAATCGAAAGGATCGTAAACATTATACTTATAGAACGTTAAGAAATAATCACGTTTACACAATCAGAGGCAATAACATTTGGTGTCCACTGCAATTTTTTTTTGTTGGTAACAAATTTATAATTGATTTTCTACAACTGTAATTATTATATTTCGGAGACGAGAGAGAATTATATTGTGAATTCGCTCGTATGCGGTTAGACGTGACGGATGATGTGTTCTCACCTTTTTTCATTAGGATAATATTTTGACTGTGATTAAGCGTTTTTTATCAGCTCCCTCTCTCAACAGTCCCTTTCCACTTCCTCTCACCCTTCGTGTGTGAATAGGGCCCCACCCAACAAGGGGCGTGTCCTTATGTAGGATCATAACATATTAAAAAAAAAACTTTGGGTATAGATCCGAGCGTGTTACGTTTTCACCATCACTCTCGCAATTTTTAATAAATATATCTACGTTCGTAGAGTGAGTGAAAAGCTTTCGCAAAAACTGTGCAAGGGTTGGACATGCGTAAATTAAGGATACATTATGAGTAACATAAACATAATAAATAAAGGGATGATTAATAATATTTTTATTTTTTTTTAATTATTATTATTATTTTTATTTATAAGAGACACTAACAGGATAATAGGTACATGATACTCTGATAATTAAACATTATAAGTGAAGACTATGCCCATTATCCCAATTAAAATGTCTTCGGCACGCTCCAGTTACATGTATTTTTGCATTTAAGTATATTTTACGTGTACATTTATGTGTATTGTATATTTGGTGTTTGAATGTAGTGCGATTAGTATTTAATAAATAATTGATTTAATGGATCTGTAAGTTCAGGTCATCATTTAGAAAATGGATGTTGTGTATAAGTAAGTTTTTGAACGATGATATGGTATCTGCAAGAATATCAGCATCAATGTTAGGGTCAGCGCAATACATATTATATGTGCGACACAACCTTGTGGTGGGAGAAAAGTAACCAAAATTATTAGTGTGCTGGCTTATTCTAAAAAACTCCGGCTTTTACGGGGTTTAACACGCAAATTTATATCAGATAGAGAGAGAGAGAATCATTAGCTCCGCTGAGCATATAACAACAATTTCGTTAGCTGTCCGTCTGTCCGTCTGTCTGTCTGTCTGTCCGCCCGTAACTTCGTATAACGTCCGTAATTTCGTTAAAATTCACGGCCGAAAAAACAAGTTAAACGGCAGGGTATGGGGCTTGAACCCCGAGCCAGCAACCCCAAACCGGCCATCTAACGCATTATGCTACCGCTGCCTCTCTAGATCTAAAAATATACTATAAGTATATACTGGGGCTTGGCAAAGACGCGAATTAATGTTCCATTATTTTTGAGGGGTTGCAGCTGGTTTAATTATATTCACTGTGAATTTTCGAATCACATCATTGAGAGTAATCATTATTTTTATTCATGTACTATTAAGCTTCTCCATCCCTTCGGGAGTAAGGGTAGTAAAATAAATAATTTTGTATGTTTGGAAATTGAAAAAATTCATTCGAGCATAAATTTACTTAAAAACATTACCTCCATTAGCTCTTCTCCTCTTCTCTCAATATTCACCAACCACAACCACCTTTACATCATTGTCTTCGGCCCATTTTTTCAGTACCTAATCATTATTTATTTTAACTTAATCATTTAAATTTGTTTTTCGTTAAAATTATTCTCATAAAAAAAAATGTGGCAGAGGCCTATATTCAGCAGGGAACCGAGGAAGAAGAAGAAGAAGAAGATGATTTAAATTTGAATAGAAGCCCTGTTAAAATTATTTATTTAAAATGTAGAGAGTTTGATACTTCATCTGCCGATATTTATGAAATTAGTGGAGAAAAAATAATATAATGTATTTTTTAAAAACTCATGTAGAGATAACATAGTAAATATAAATAAATATTCTTTATAATTTATCGTTATGATTCTTTACAATGTAAACGTCAAATCCATCAATTATAAATATATAAAATCTGCATTTAAACTTACATAAATTTATACATACATTGTATTAAAATTATATTGTTATAAAATTTAAATAAAATGCTTGTTTTTCGTACAGAAAATTTCTGTTTTGCAAGAACCCGTAAAAATATTTGAAATTGAGGCACATTTATTAGTTCACTGGATCAAACTGATGCCCTGTAAAGTGGAGAAAATAACTTAAAAGAAAAAAATCAAGACATAATGACAACAAAATTTACGTGTCCGTATAGATGGACACCTGTTAAAAATTGACATTTGAAAATTGAATTGAAAATAAGGGAATTCGCTTAATATCCGCCATGTTTTTGATAAAATATTTAAAATTTGTAAATTGTAATGCCATATAAAAAATATTATGTTAATAAATTATTTGTCGTTTGATCACTAAATCTTTTTAAACATTAAAAAATATAGACTTGCACAAAATTTCTGATCAGATGATCTTGCATCTTTAATTTTTTCAAGATGAAAGAGCATGATAGCTTCCTTCCTTTTCTCCTTTGTTGGCTGCAGTTATGATAAATTCTCGGCTGGCAGTTCTCAATGCAATGATTAAACTGCCAGGCAGATGCACACTTCATGCTTCGTACATAAGAAGATTAAAATTATATTATATTACACCCAAGAGCCTAGACCGGCGATGGAACATCCTATTTCACAAGTGGATGGACGTGTAATTTATGCCCAAATTTATAAAAAATACAAATCAGTCAAATAATATGCAAACGTTCCAAGAAAAATCATAATATGCTTTAAAACAATAAGGTAAATTATACCTTTATAGCAGAAAAGATAAGCTACCATAAAGGTTCTTTTATATTTACATCAAGTAATCAAAAATATATTTATTACAATACAGAGATTTCACACGGCATTATATTTACCTTTTCATTTAAAAAGCAAGTTGAAAAAATATTTTTCACGGATAATAATAGGAAATCATTAATCGTAGGCATGCTGTAGTTAAATATTTAGGGATTTCTTAATTTCTATTTGATTTAAATAAAGGAAATAATTGTTTGCAAGCAAATGTACATTGATCTTAAATTGTCAAAATATCGGTTACTTATATTTAAAAAATATTAAAAATTTCTAAAAATGATTTACATTCTATCAAAACTATATGCTTTCTCCAATAATATCACTTCACTGCACTCGTTCACATTTCTAAGAATTTTTTACGATCAATTTCATTTTGCTTGTAAAAATGTATTTAAGTGTTTAAATGCTACAAGTAGGTAAATAGTCTAAAGGAATATGTAATACAACGCTGAGTGAAGTCAGTACTTTGAAATAAATTTGCTTAAATTTTTCTAAATAAATCGAAATACAATAAGTATCTCGTGAAAATCGTACGAAAATTAATATAATATTAATAATTAATATAAATTAACTTTGTTTAAACCACTTATTTATTGAAAAAAATCAATAAATAAGTGGTTTAAACAAAGTTAAATAGTAAATTTTTTATTTTTAAATTTTTTAAATGGTAAATTGAATATTATAAATAATCAGGTCCTTTTTGCAAATAGTTATCTTTTAAATTTATTTTCATATTAATTAGGTACTTTATATTATTATTATCCATATATAACTTTTTAATATTTTGATCTATACTTCGATTTTTAAATATTATTTTTGTTTTCCTGATGAAGAAGCCATTGGCTTTGAAACATGTTGATTTTTTTTCAATAAATAAGTGGTTTAAGCAAAGTTAATTTATATTAATTATAATTATGTTACCACAAAATAAATTTGCTACATTTGAAGAAGAAGTAATATAATATTATTTATATTTTAATATGTCACAATATTAATGTACTGATTGCACACTTCAGCTAGTACAGATATTAATTAATAAATAACCGTGGATGGATGTCCAAAACACAAGTGATCTCATGCACTGTGTGGTCGCCGATCTTCGACAGAAGATGGCTCATAAAAGAATTAAGAATTTTACATGAAGAAGTGTAAGATATAGATACAGGTCAATTACTACTTAAATTAGTTAAACAAAAAGAGTGACATTATTAGAGCTTATGTTGAACCTCCATACCGCTTGACAAGAGAACTTGCTTCTGAGATGGAATTTTTTATACTCCTTTTTCTTATGCATAGTCCATATACCTTCTTTAATCCGCGCTTTTAAAACTATAACAGAACCTACTTGTAATATAAAACATAAAATTATTTTTTTACAGAAAATATTTTTATATAAAAAAATAATGATGCGTGTAACAAGAAATATCCAATGGATAATAATATATTCATGGTTTACATATTGTATATTTATTCAATTTTCTAATTTTGTGAGGAGCCAATAAGAATAAAAACTTATCAAATAAAATTTATCAATGGTGGGATATGAAAGCAAAGCCAGCAATATCCAAAAAAAAAAATGTTTTGAATGCAGTCACGAAGGATTACTCATTTAGAATGTAATGAATTCTAGATTTTACGTATCTATCTCTTCCAGAATCATGTTTCCTAAAAATTTATAGGCCATGTGTAGGCCAATTTATAGGCCAAAGAGCAATGCAAAGATATCAAAATACAATAAATTTTATGGCGTTTTTTATTGAAGAAAATGGAATTCTTGTAAAATCAATAGTAATCGTACGACGACCATTATATTTGAAATAATTCGTATGTTAAATACGATACCCCCTCTTTAGTTTTCGACGAAAACTAAGTAATCTACAAAATATCAATTTTAAAGAACTGTTTGAAGTTTGGCTTTACAAACAAAATAAGCGAATTTGTTTACTTAACACAGTTTTTAACAATCATTAAATTAGGTGTTTAATATCAACTTTTTCCCACATTTTAACTTCCACGTGTGTTTAATAATATTTGTACGTTTTACTACTTAATATATGAGCAACAGAAATTCTCATCATCAGGTATTAAACTGTTATTATCAAGGTACGTAGCTGTGGGAGGCAAATCAAAACACTAAAACAATTTAAACTTTTACGCAAAGTCACTAAACACGAATTGAATCAGAACACTCTGCTTTAATTTGTATTACACGGTTTCTTAATTTGCAATATTTTACGCTGTTATCGCTTCAATCACTTTCTAAAAATTCCGTTCAGATTCACGTTCAAAAACTACTCTCCTGGTAAATACTACGTTTATTTATTAGCTGGAATGTAGACGCTGGTCACACTGCGCTTGCTCCATTGCTAATATCGCATTGGTTAAACGTCAATCGAAGACTGATTACGCAGCGGCCGGCCTTTTATAGCAAAATGTCTTTAGCGACGTTTTGAGAATTTACGATTACAGTCCAGTCATCTCAAGATTCATTTAGTGTCTAGTGCCTTCTAGTGTCTTCCAATTTTAGTGTAAAAGTTGCAGAGGGCTATTTAATCGTCGATTAACTTTCTTTCCATATTCTTACATTATGGTTCACCTGTCGATCAGAGATTCTGTTACACTCGAAACATAAGAAATGAAACATAAAAATATTATTAAACTCACAAAGAGGTAATAAAGTTAATGTTTTTCACCTAATTTATTGATCATAATTAATAATATCTACAATAATAACGAGGAATTCACCAATAATTAAAAAAAATAGTTTTTAAATTTTGTATTGCGTAGAAGACTACTTTTTATGTATTTGTAAAAAAAGTCAAAACTGCATTTTTGGTAGTCGTCAGAGTTTACATAGGGTCGTAAATTGTCAACATGCTTGCCTACTCTTTTTGCATACAACACAATGCTGCTTATATAATGGTGACGTCTGTCTATGCTCACAGAGACGTGTCGCCCGTTCCGCAGGTGTGAATCACTTGTCCGGTATCTTTGCTCACAGAGACGTGGAGCCTGCGCGTGTCGGAGCTGCGCATCTCCCCGCCGGCCGTGGAGCGCGGGGGCCGCGTGGCGCTGCGCTGCCTGTACGAGCTGCAGGGGGCGCCGCTGTACTGCGTCAAGTGGTACCGGGGCAAGCACGAGTTCTACCGGTACTCGCCGGAGGAGTACCCGAGCATGAAGGTCTTCCCGTTTTCCGGAATCAACGTCGATGTAAGTAAATATAAGTCATTTCGCTTTTCGGATCATTCAATACTATAAAATGTACCCATTACTGAACGCTTATAGGGATTTATTATATGTGGGGTATAAAAGCAAAGGCAGCTATATCTGAAAAAATATTTATGAAATCATCATAGTCTAACCTTATTTGACTATTACTGGTTGCGGATATTTTATACGAATCGTATGTTTTTCCTAGAAACGATTCTCGACGTTTCGTTGAATTCTTATTCAAGGTCATCAGAGGGACGACCTTTACCCGCAGAGGAAGAGGGCTAACTGGTTACTGCTTCCGATGGCGTAAATTATATGCACTTTGTTGTGGAGTGTTCACTTCTTCTACAATAGAGGTCGCCGGTGTGCAATATGTACTAGTTACGTCGGCGAACTTTACTGCGACGTCTCTCAAGTATTGAATCAATGTCGTAAGAACAGGGTGCCAAATACTTGATAGTTTATAACTGCCATCTCTATTGAAATTGGGATGTTTGTATATTTCAATGGACTCCCTCACTAATCTGGGTATAAGGTGCGGTTCTGTTGATAAAATTTCTGTCTTGTCAACAACTTGTTGTTGTTGTTTTATGTATGTAAGGGCTCCATGCCGAATATGTGCATTAGTATGACACCCGCTACTCTCCTTAGAAAACTAGTTTCGGCAGCCTGGATCCTTATTTTCTCTCTCTCCGTCAGTATCCAAATTTGAAGGCCATATATTAGGGTGGACATGTAAACAGATTTGAAAACAGCCAATTTTGTATTGATAATTGATACTAAGGTCGGTTTCTTATCACCGCACTATATAGAGAACGTAGAATGCCGGTCGCAGCTACGATTCTTCTATCTATTTCACTTTCCTGCCTCCCATCGGTAGAAAATTCCACCCCAAGGTATTTGATTTTTTCGACTTGTTTTAGCTAGATCCAACATGCTAATTGAGCACTGCTCTTGGTCTTTTCCTACGATCATAATCGCTATTTTGGCAGTGCTTATCTTCATCCCAACTTGTATACTCTTTATTGAAGGAATTTATTCACTCTTCTAAGTCCACTTGTATGGGCAGTAACTTCGCTATATCATCTTCGAAGAGTAAAGAATATATTTCTACATCTTACTCTCCCGGCCCTTGCTGTTTGACTTTTCCGGCTTATCCTGTTCATATAAAGGATGAACAGGATTGGCAAAAGAAGGCAATCTTGTCTCAATCCTATTCTGACATTGAACGCCTTTGATATTGCATCGTTTATTCGTACGCTTTTGCTATTCTCATACAAGGATTGAATTGCCCTGGGAAGGTTTTTCTCTATTCCGTATTCATCCAGCACTGTTCACAAGATGTCGCGCGGTACTTAGCCGTACGCTTTCTCCAGGTCTATGAAATCCATATAGATATTTTTTACATATTTCCAGCTATTCTGGAAAATTTTTTGCAGCATAAACAATTGTCTGAATTAAAATAATATATGTATGTTTCCAAATTATGGAGAGTTGAAAAAACATTTTATTTCTTGAAAATATTAACAAGTGAGTGTACCATTAATTTGTCTACGCATTGAACGATTATTGCTAAACGTTTACTTAAATTAAAAACAGTAACCAGATCTATTCTAAGAAATTTTACAATTATTTTAAGTTGTTAAAATCATTTACCCATAAATTTTTTCACCATACTAACATTACATTTTTCATGGTCAGGTACCTACAATAATTATTGTATATATTTAGTAAAAAAACATTAAACAAGCGATAATAATTTTATGTATAGTTTTTATTACCCTGATGAAAAAAATTAAAGCCATTTAAAATAAAACACGTGTAAATTAAATACGAATTTTATTGAAAAAGCTTTATCAAAAATGACTAAACCGAAATATTTTTCCGGTAAATTTTGATAATAATAATATAATTGTTTTGTGTGCCATTCGCAACTTCGTAGAATAATTTGTTTTTTCATGACTTTCATTTCTTTTAATTTATGTAGAGAAAACTCAGTACATATATTTTTATTTCAAAAACAAATTTATATCAAAATTATTTACAAAATTCATTTACATACAATACATCTTGAAAAAAATTTCAAAAACCAAAAAACTACCGTTAAAAATCAGAAAACATCATCTGGTGGGTCTTGGCCTCCTCAAGAGTCTTCCTCCACTCATCTCGGTTTAGTGCCAACTCTCTCCAGTTCAGAAGTTCCAAGGCAGAAATGTCTTTGAGGACGTTGTCGCTCCATCTTAGTTTTGGCCTTCGCTGAGCTCCTTCGCCTTTTCGACCTTGAGTTCAGCAGGGACTTTGGTGCTTGATGCTGGGTCATTCTCTCCACATAACCCAGCCACCGAAGTCTTCCCAGTTTTATAAATGCTGTGACGTTTAGCTCCTTAAACAGAGTATAGAGCTCATTGTTGTAAAAACAGTAACGTAAAAAATGGTTGCGAATTATTTTTTAACATCATATTTAGGCATCGGTGAGTAAAATAAATTGAAAGTGTCCAGCTACAGAAATGAATTGATAAAAGCATTTATCTTAATCTTAAGTTTCTGAAAGTAATATGCGACAAAAGGTTCTGAAATCTGTACAACCCTTCTCGATTAAACAAGATCTTAGCTACAAGAAATCGTTTATTAAAAATTTTTTCGGATGATTAAATATCTTACATTTTATTTGTAGCTGTGCTGAGTTAATCAAAATATAAAATGATTGAAAATTTAAATTGAGAATACTATATTTAGCAAATACTTTTAATGATGAGTAATAACATCGCACAAATTTTATTCAATTATACGAAATGTCCGTAACGAAATAAATATATTTCGATTGAATTTGGATTTTCTTACTTCAAGAATGTTCTTAGGTTTTCACGGCCACTCAGAATCTTCTGGTTTGTGTCTTCTGGGGTATTATGCTGATGATGGACCTTGCAATGGGATCCGAAACGTCGGCCAGAAAGGTCGTAATAACACGGCATAATACCCCAGAAGACACGAACCCGAAGTTTCTTACTTCAAGTTCAACCTTCAATTAAAAACCAACTTTATCATTACAACGAATTGATTATCGAGAATACAATTAATTCAATACTATGATTACACTTACTAATTAAAATATTTAATTTATTTTGCTATTATATTTACACATTGTCGATTTTCTAAATAAATTCAGTATATAAAAAAAATTCTCTCAAACTCTTCATCGTTGATGGTTTCATAAAAAACATCTCGCATAGTTGTGCAAAAATGTAAAATAATACATTTTCGTATTAAAGTCATTAATTCCTTTCTATTCTGACGTTTTCAATTTGTAGACCACTTCTGGGATAAAATTTCAAAATGTCACGCATATTTTTTTTTATTTGGAGAAAATAAAGAAATGATAGTACCTAACATTAAAAGAATGGGAAAAATAAACATTTAAAAATAATTAATTTCAGAAAATTGTCAAACTTTCTATAAACCATATCACCAACCAGGTCAGGATGGACCCAACAAGCCCCCTAATAATTACAGATGTGTTCATAAACAGTTAAGAAAATAAAAAAATTTGCTAGGAAATTACCCACGTATAATAATGTTTTATTTTGGAAGAGTATTGTCTTAGGAAGTGGCTTTGGGAGTCAAATGAAAATCTTCGCTCAGGTGGTTTGGGCATATTGAGCGAATCAATGAGGAAAAAATGGTAAGAAAGATATATAATGCAAGTGTTGACGGCGCCAAAAAGAGTGGCATGACCATATTAACCAGACACTGGAAGATGGTCCTGTTAGAAGCCTGAACAATCGTCGAGCTTGCATGCGAAGATGTATGAATGTAGATGAAACGAAAGTTGTATGTCAGGACAGAAGAGTATGGCGCTCTATCCTCTCTGCCTACCCCCACAGGGAAATGGCGTGATGTTAAGTTAGTTAGCTAGTGAAAACAATAGAAATTTATTTAGTTTAATTTATTACCAAAGAAGGTCCTGGGGACGAGTTTAATTTTAGTGCTGTCCTAAATTTTCTTGTCGCCAAATGTCTTCCAAATGTTTCACGCACTTATTATTAAACTTAATACGCACTTATGAGCGCTACTTCTAGTCCTTTAATCACTTTCGATAAATATTCGTTCGATAGATATTCGCCGTAGTAACAATTCGCCTTGGTTTCCTCTTTAATTCACTTTTTACTTCCGCTGGTTTCACTTACTAATATTTCCCATTTCTATGTCTCACACTCCACCCGTTTCCCCCCACAAAAGACGCCAAACCCCCACCTAACACTTGACTCTTACAAATTTAATTTATGAAAATTATTATACGTCCGTTCTAACGAAGATGTAGATGTCTACCGGTTTCAATACTGTACCGGTAGACATTTAATATTATATTGAAACCGTAGACATTTAAAAACAATCAGTGTGATTTATACAAAGTTTATTATTATATTGTTCTTAGAAGTCAATTCAAAGCTCCCCTCATACATAAGCATAATACGCGTTTCACCTTAATGAGGGATTAATCATACCTAGAATAAGTAACAAATATGGCAGTAGAACGCTCGAACATATAGTTCCTAGAATCTTTAATGTACTACCGCCAGAACTTAAATGCGAATATTCATGTAATAAGCGCAAAATAAGAGAGTGGCTACTCGGTCAGGAGCTTATATATGATTGAGAATATGTTTAATTTACTATACTTATGTATTTTTTATTTGGTATTACATATTCAGTTAGGTATCTGTATAAAATTATGCTTAAAGACGAGTTGTTCCGATTGTAAATATTAATTATAAATATCAACAAATTTTTAACTATTATGTTTCTAGATGAGCAAATCGATCACTAGCAACAAGCCACAAAAAGTGGCTAGGTAGGGTCTTAAAAATGGCGTATTATATTGTTTGTATTTGTATGTTTATCCTTTGTATTTGTTATTTTTATATGTAGTAATAAAAAAAATTGATTTTCACAGTCATTTAAGTCATAAACATCAAAAATAAACTTCAAAATAACTAAACATCCACTGAAACGATACTACTGGTGCGTATCTATTACATAGGTGAATTTATTTTGCCCATAGGCAGAGAAATGCGTTATCTCTTAACCCTTACATTACGCGGTTTAGGTAGAAAACATGAAAACAACATAATCTAATCTAATTCTTGATATTTGGGACGCACATCTAGCACAAATTTCATGTTGTTTAATTAATAGCAGATAAAACCCAGAAATGTGGAAATCAATATAATTTTCATAGAGCGTTTGTACTCGGTGAAATCCAGACGAAGAGAAGACTTTAGGCTTATTTACTTTGTACACATATATATAAAATATTTTAATGTTAAAAAAAATTGTTTTTAATTTTAAATATAACAGGATGAGCACCGGCTAGGTAAAAATATTTCGTAACTCGTTGATATTTTTCATTGTTGGAATATACGTATAACCTAGATTATAGAAATTCGTAGACTCGGAATACGCTTCGAGATTTTTTCTCCATTATTTAGTACCGTTTTTGTTAATTTTTGTTTTTAGTTTATTTTTAAAATGTGTTTTTTTATTTTTTAAAAAGTATTGATACTTTTTGTTTATTTCTAAAATAATTTGTTTTCACCTATTAATATAATTGCATATACATATTTTGTTTCATTTCTTTTTACTTTTTTCATAACGTGTTTTTATTTAATAATAATTTATTGAAAAAAAATGTCATTATACTTTTTTACTTTTAATTGCTTATTTTTGTAAATTGAAAAAAAATTCTCACTATCGTCGTTAATAAATAAATTGCAATTGATTGCAATGTAGAAAAAATCTATTTAAATTATTTTTTTCGTGAAAACACTTAAATTTAATGTTGTATGCTCTATTCTTTACTTAATAATGTTAAAAAAAAATTAAAAACACTACATACATTCCTAAATTCATTAGTAACAGAGAATATTTTGAGTGGATCACAATTTAGATAGTGATATTCTTAGTCATGTTAAATTTTGCTGCCGAATATACATATGTATACATCTACCAGTTCTTTTTGCAACTACCCGTTCCTGATCAAAATGTTACGTACTGTGTAATCAAATAAAGTAATAATATTTTCCAAAGATCCGACTAGTTATGAAGTTCGGAAATTATGGAGAAATGTGGTGTCTTGTAGATTTTCTAGGAACCTAACTAATTTAAGTTTGTTCGGATTGTGCAGCTGGCGGGGTCCAACGCCACGCAGGTTGTTCTTCAAAGGGTGGAATTCGCCCTGTCGGGAAACTTCAGCTGCGAGGTCTCGGCTGATGCGCCCTCTTTCTCGACTGCGGTGGTTTCCGGACACATGGAGGTAGTCAGTAAGTGAACTTATTAATAATGCTTTATTTTACGTGAAGGCATTTTTACAGCAATCTAAATTTTTATTTTATTTATTTATTAAATTTATTTGGTAAATGTTCAAAATTAAGAGCAGTTTTTTTTTATTTATTTAATTTATGGTACAAATACAGTTCTTATATATGACATATCAGATTAAACATTTTTTTTAAATACTTGGTAGTCATGTAGACCTCATCAGTGAAGAGAAGCTCTTGAGTCTGATGAGGGAGCCACAGTTCTTATTCCTTGTTATAATATATAACAAGGAATAAGATTTTCGCTCCTGACCGAAAATAGTTTGAGCGTGTAAGACGGACTCTTCGGAAATCAACCTAAACAAAATTTTTATAGCCACAAAGCGCGGGTACACATTTTCTGACTTAGTTGACCTGGGAGCCTACATGCCTATTATGTCGTGCGGATAATGTGAACTTCGTTCATCTTGTAATCACTTACTGTAGTATACTTATATTGTATAATGTATTAATGTTTTATTTTAATGTATCATCGTAAATTGTAACTGTACTAATCACCTTGTCCTAAATGACTATCCATTAGGGTCATTCTGACCTGTCGATAGTCTTTAAATTAAAAAATAAAATAAAATAAATATATAGATACATAGTGTATACAAGTTATTTATTAATACAGTAAAAAGGTAAATTGATAATCTAATTAAATGAGAATTTAATTCTTGTGTTTCAAAGTGGGGGGAATTGTCATATATGTATATATTTATTGTTAATGTAATCATTTGTGTAAATAATAAATAATTTGATATTTTTAATACAAAAAGCATTAACTTTGTGGTTAGACATTAAAACAGAGTGTTAGGTAAATTAGTACAAACCATTACCAGATTTCAGGTCTACCGGTTTCGAGACGTACCCGTCTCTTTGTCAGGATCAACGCTACACTACTATGTTCACAACACTTTACACCACAACTATATAGTATTGTTAACTTTTCACCAATATTTATGACATGCGTGTTAATCTTGTCAAGTAATAGTTAATGCATGCTTGTCCTTGACAAGATTAACACGCATGTGATAAATATTGGTGAAAAGTCAACAATACTATGGTTGTGGTGTATAGTGTTGTGAACATAGTAGTGTAGTGTTGGTCCTGATGAAGAGATGTGTACGTCTCGAAAACAGTAGATCTTAAATCTGGTAGTGGTTAATACTAAATTAACTAACACTCTGTTAAATAATTAGATTTTTAACCTAATTCCTGTTATTTAAAGCGTGTACAAATTACAATTGAGATTAAGTTTTACCATAAATAAATAAATAATATACTGCTACGATTCGACGATTTCCCAGCACTCTAGATGTTTTACAAAATCAGTATAAATTATGATAAAGGTTAAGAAATCAGTCGATCATACCCGAACGTTCCCTAAATGACATTCCCTAGATAAATATACGTAACCGCTAGACAAATACAATCTGCTATGACAGTTCGGCGATTCCATAGAAACCAACGGCGAGTGGTGCAAGGCGTCCAGCTTAAATGAACTGCGAGAGTACCTACCGAGCGTTCGATAGTTAAGAAGTGCGATCACAGAGTGGGAATATTCTGTAAAACTTAATAATGTGCCCCAAAGACAAGTCTCTCAATAGTGACAATTAGTGCAAATTTCATAATAGCGATAACATAAATTAAATAAAACTTTAAATAATTCCAAGAGTATTTTGAGTATGTCCAAATTTTTCAGAACAGTTCTGAATTTTGTCACAGGGACATCATTAATCAATCAATATATATTATAGATGTCTCACAAAGACGAAGCTGTATTTTTATGGGAAAGTAGGTATAGAAGTCTTTGGGTGTACATAGAGCTTACGACCTATGGTATGGCTGGCTTAAGTGATCACTTTACACAATGTAACGTTCGCCATTTGCACCCATGATAGAATAATACCATATGTACTAACTTTTAATAGTTGTATATATTTAAATTATACGCCACGTTTCACATATGAGTTGCAACAATCCTCAGCGCGGTCTGCAACAAAGCTTTTTCATTCTGAATGAAAATACTGGTAAAAATGAGTTTAATAAAATTTGAAATAATATTTCTGGCGTAGCCTAGTGTAAAGTTAGTAATTTGAAAGAATTTCATTACACAACAAACTCCAAAAATCGAATATAGATGTCTCATTAGCGACATCTGTGGTCATTTAAGGGGAATGAAAAAGCTTTGGTGCCGGCCGCGCTGAGGATTGTTGGAACTCATATGTGAAACGTGGCGTATAATTTAAATATAAACAACTTCCAAAAATTAGTAGACGTTGTATTATTCTACCATGGGTGGAAATAGCGAACGTAAATTGTGTAAAGTGATCACATAAGCCAGCCGTACGATAGGTTGTAAGCCCTATGTACACCCGAAGACTTCTATACCTACTTTCACATAAAAATACAGTTTCGTCTCTGTGAGACATCTATACTATACATTGATTAATTCCAAGAGTTTCATTTCCCTCGCATTTTGATATTTAAAATTTAATTCTAAGATGGGAACGTTCATTGACCTAGATTTATTAAGTACTTTGGGTTTAGTTCTGAATGGCGTTACTTGATGGATAACAATAATAAATCGATTGACTACCAATAGTTGGTGGTATGTTATGACTATAAACTTTTTGTTTCCAATTGTTACTACATCGAGTTGATTTTAACGTTAATACATTACTAATCTACTAGCCGCGCACCCGTGAAAAATCACCCGTGGAAAATAATAATAATTGATAATAACGACCCTTGCGTGACCGCATGACATAGTCGCGCTGATTGTTTTTAATTATCTAATTATTATAATTTCGTTGTTTTTTTTTTATAATTTTATATAATTTTAATTATCTAATTATAATAATTTCGTTGTCTGTCTGTTGGTCCGTAAATGGGTAACTTGTTGGAATTAAAATTTTAGATAATAAGAGTGTGATACGCAATTTGCGAAGAAAAAGATCGAAACTACACGGTCTTGACATTTTTATATTATTATTTTAATATTTTTAGTTTTATTTTATTATTTTTATTTTATTTAATATTTTATTATTTTTAGTTTAAGCGAATAGTCAATTAAAAAAAAACTATTTTCAGCTTCAATTTTTAAATCCCGTGATTTTTCACGGGCGTACGGCTAGTTTATCTAAAGTTGTCAGTCCAGCAAGTTACAGACAGAAAACGAAATATTATATTTAGATAAGATTTATGATGACGCTGCAGAGCTTTTAACAGAGATTCGACAAAAATTTTGTCATCCGTATCGAAAAATCTTTAAGGTGATAATAAGAAAGTAAGTATTCTGCAGATCAAAGATGAGTGAATTTGTAGTTTGAATATAAAAACATTAGTGATGCATAAAAATAGCGGTGAATAAAATTCGATATATCAATGCTGACGTCACCCCCGACCTTGAAAAGTAACTAAACTAATGTAAAATCCATGAAGATAGCGAGCGTAACAGTGCCAGCATAGCTGCTTCTCTGTCAATAACTACCGTTCCAGTTCTTTATATTTATATTTGTTAACGGTTTTTATTTCTACATAAAATTTGAATGTATTCAATATTATCAAATCACATATTTTCTTAAAATCCTTTACATAAACCTATAAATGTTTTCATGTTAAATAATAAAAAATATATTTATACGCCATATTTGGGTATAAAAGCAAAGGCAGCAATGTACAAAAAATTTAAAAAAATGTTTTGAACACAGTGGCCGAGGATTACTAATTTATAATGTACTTAATTCTAAATTTTATGTTTCTATCCCTTCCAATATTGTGCTTCCTATAAATCTAAAGGCTGTGTTTCCTATAACATCTCGAATTCAGTACATTATAGATTAGTGATCCTCGATGACTGCATTAATTTTTTTTGGATATTGCTGCCTTTGCTTCTATACTCCACATACGTGGGGTATAAAAGCAACGGCAGCAGTATTCATAAAATTAAAAAAAACGTTTTACTTTACTTTGTAATACACACACAATATGAGTTATTAAATTACAACTATAGTTTCGAGAGGAGCAGTCCCTCTCATCATCAGGTATAGATAATAACTAACTTAAATACAAAATTTATCAATCTAATTGGGCAGGTCAGGGGGGGTCAGGGGGCGCGCGGCAGGGAAGGGTATTTTTTTCGCCGAACAGCTCTAGGAGTGGTGAAGTGGACTGATATGTGATATTATTTATTAATGTGTTTCCAGAATTTAAATTTTTTAGGATTTCAACGGTTTCCATGGATAATGAATAGTTTGGAAACCGTTGAAATCCTAAAAAAATTAAATTCTGGAAACATATTAATAAATAATATCACATTTCAGTCCACTTCACCACTCCTAGAGCTGTTCGGCGAAAAAAATACCCTTCCCTGCCGCGCGCCCCCCTGACCCCCCTGACCTACCCAATTAGATTGATAAATTTTGTATTTAAGTTAGTTATTATCTATACCTGATGATGAGAGGGACTGCTCCTCTCGAAACTATAGTTGTAATTTAATAACTCATATTGTACGTGTATTACAAAGTAAAGTAAAACATATTTTAAATTATAATGTTGCACCACGAAGTATCTGCCAAATCTTTCAATGATATTAAAAACAACGTTTTGAATGCAGTCACCGAGGATTACTATTTAAAAATGTATCGAATCCTAGAATTGATTCATCTATCCTTCCCAAAATCACATAGGCTTTGTTTCCTTTTGAACCTAAAATTTAATACTTAATAATTAGTAATTATCGATGAATGCATTTTTTTTTGTTGATTTGGCTGCCTTTGTTTTTATACCCCACATGTTATCTCTCATTTTTATTCAAAGCATTCAAAGAAATATTTATAAATATCGTTTTTAGAAGAATAGTATAATCTTTGGGGTCAAAATGATTTATTTTTTTGAATGCTTCTTTTTCGTAAATTTGATTTTTTAAAATATTTATTTGTTATTTAATCCTTTTTGTGTGTCTAAATTTTCAAATTAAATATTTGTGTATATGTATAGTAATACTAGGTACGAACAAGCAGTCTCGTTGTCAAATATTACGTCAGGCCTACCATTCTTAAGCGGTGATTTCCGAGTTTATATCCCGACTAAAATCTCAATATGGGTGCACGGTAGTGAGAATTATCTCAACTGAGTCTCTGAAAATTGTTTAATCTCGTGAACACGCAAAATATAAATAAATTATGTTTTTTTTGGGATTCAATAATTTAATATAGTTGTCTAAATTCTTAGCTGGGTTTGTTAATTTGTTCTCAGTTTGCTGATTCTGAATGTAGGTACTCGTACTATGTAGCAACTCTATTCCCAAGTCGTTCCAGGTACCGTGATATCTTACGTACATACAAAGTACATAGCTATCTACGGTTCCACAGTGTTGAAGATGAGGGCGAATCCAATTAAGGGTGTTCGAGATCACGGTTTGCAGTGCAGAACTTGTTTGGTTAGTCTTATCTGCGCCATTACTTCATATTCAGAGGTGAACAAAGTAACAAGAGAACAGGATCCGCAGAAGGACTATCAATTTTAGTTGGATTCAACAAACTTCTGAAGATATAGGACTTGACTTGAGGCCTTAAGGTGAGTACCTACTCACGAAAACGGCGCTGTATAAATGATCAAATTATTATTATTACTTTGATGGTTAACTTACAATAACCTAATTAGGTACTAACCAAGTTACGATGGCTTCGTTAAATACATAAAATTATTAATAATAAGAAACTTCATCTTTATCCGCAAGTAATATATAGAGTTATATATAATATATAGTGTATAAAACTCTTATTAGGCCAGTGCTCATGTACGCAGCTGAGACGTGGGTACTAACTAAGAGGAACGAGCGAACACTGGACGTTTTTGAAAGAAAATTTTGAGCCGTACTTCGGACCGGTTCTAGAAAATGGAATTTGGCGCAGACGTTACAACAATAAGCTCTAAACTCTGTTTAAGGAGCCAAACGTCACAAAATTTATAAAACTGGGAAGACTTCGGTGGCTGGGTCATGTGGAAAGATGTCCGAGCATTAAACATCAAAGTCCCTGCTGAACATTAAGATGGAGTGATAACGTCCTCAAAGACACCTATGCCTTAGAGCTTCGGAACTGGAGAGAGCTGGCACTAGACTGAGATAAGTGGAGGAAGATTATTGAGGAGGCCAAGACCCACCAAGGGTTGTAGTGCCAATAGTGATGACGATGATAAATATATAGATTTACGCGTTTCTGGTTCAACACTTCTGTATGAGCCAAATTATGGACCACGAAGGTAAGAGAAATAAGATACATAGATTCCTTTAAGATGTACTGCAAGCTGCATGTACCATTGAAACTTGGATGCGTAAAGGTCTCCATCTTGCATGAACTACAAATCATAGAAGACCATCAACCATTTTCTAAAGACGAATCCTTCAGATTTTTTAAATATTTTCGATAAGAGAAGAGATAAGAAATTTAGAAATGCTGTGGTTCTTTCATTCATTAAATCGACCTAGTTGAAAAAGCAAAGATGCACTTTTCTCTGGTGAAAGTTTTCAAATCCGAAGCTAATGAAGATCACGATCGCGAAGGAGAATGATTATGTGGAGGACGAGTCCTGAAGACCAACCAGCGCTTCCCTAGGAAATCCCATTTTTCTAGGATTGTGTTGGTTTTGTTATTTACAGTATTACTAGCTGTGCCCGCGTGGCTTCGCACGCGTAGATTTTTAGTTCACTGTTTGGATCGTCATAGAACTTTCGTGAACCTTCTAGAACGTTCCTTTCCAGAACTTTCAAGAACTTTATCGAAAGTACAGGAACCTTCTTGACACACCGACATTCCGCCACTCAGTTTAGAACCGTATTGAACTTTCGGGAATTTTCTAGAACCTTCTCTTTCCAAAACTCTTTACGGAACCTTCTAAACTCACCGACACAGTCGGCGCGCCTATTTTGAATCAATTGCATTTGCGGCTTTCCCATACCAAACAATGTGCTAGAAAGCACATTTTCGTCACCCACTCCCATCCACGCACAGCCACCCCCACCAAACTCGCATATTTTCGATCTGACACCAAGGTTGTTGACAGATGGTTGTGGCTGGTTGTGGAGAAAACTTGGCGGGTAGAGAAACAAGGGTTTCTTTATATACACATATATATATATATTGAATATTGATTATGAGTAAGTATTATTATTCCATGTGGTTGGTAGTCGAATGCTATCGTCTCTTTTACACATATCGTCCTGAATACCAGAATTTGACGCGGGTTGCCCCCAAAGTAATTAAGACTAACATATTTTGTAGCCGTGAAACCCTTCGAATAAGCATATCTTATATGTATATACAGGGTGTACCAGAACTAGCAACAGAACCTTGGCAGGTAGATTTCTGACTATGTTATGAGTCTAAAATGTTCAACCAACCATGGCCTAATATCAACAGTTATGGAGATATGCAATATCAAAGTTTGCATTTTTTTCAATATTTCTTACTTACTTTTTGCAAACAGTTGAACTATCATTGCAGTATCCTATGTCGTTTATGAAAAATTCATTCGCTTTAATACAAGTCGAATAAAATGATAAAAACCTTAAAAAAATGAAAAAAGTCATTTTTACAAGGTTTTTATAATCTTTCTTAAGTTGTATTGAAGCAAATGAATTTTTAATAATCGATATAAGTTACTGTAATTATAGTTCAACTTTTTGCAAAAAATTAGTCAGAAATATTGAAAAAAAATGCAAATTTTGATATTGCATATCTCCATAACTATTGATATTAGGCCATTGTTGCTTGAACATTTTAGACTCATAACATAGTCGGGAATCTACCGGCCAAGTTTCTGCTGATGGCTCTGGTACACCCTGTATAATATCGTCAATACCGGGTGATTTGCAATTCATTAGTCGTTTTACTGCTGTTGAGATATTAATATAATTAAATATATTATTATTCCATGCGGCTGGAAGTCGAATGCTGTCGTCTCTATTACTCATTAAATGACTGTTTCTTTTATTGATTTCAATGGCTTTCCTGATTCTGAAATTCTGGATGTTTCGTTACTGAGACTGGCGACTACCGTTGAATAATCAAAATCTATTTTATTATTTCCCTTAAAGAATTATGGACAAGAGAGGGAGTTAGTTTACGACGCGCGCCGAGATTCTGCGATTCTATCTATCTATGTACCTACCTACTGTACAGTGGTGTGCAACGCGTACAAGGAAAAAAGCTGTGCATTAGTAAAGATTCTGGGAAACAAATATTAATTAAATAATCCTGATCTTAAGAATAAGTTGAATTAAAATTCTATCCGTAATTCGTCCTACGGCTAGATGTTTCCGACGTTTCTGTATCCAAATCCATGTCAATTCATAAATTATCTCACTTTTATACCGAACAAATTTGTTCCATAGATCTAGTCAAGTCAAGATAAAACTCGTCCTGAACTGTGTCTTTTGACTCATCTCTGTGTCTACGAGCTTTTTGTAATGGACAAGTTATTTTTTCATATAATAGCGGGTTTATTTCATATAAAAGGCAATGTAATGTAAGAACTGCGCGCACCTCACTTGCAGAAATGAAATTTTTTACAAATTCCACCCAAAACTTTTTGGGTGAATTCAATTTCTCTTTTTTATAGTGAATTTCATCTGTCAAATCATAATGATTAGGTTGAGTATGTTTGTTCTTTTTTTTCTTTTATTATTTTTATATAAATTACTGAGTTCAACGATCACACAAATTCAATTCGTTTCTACTTACATGAATTAGTTTATGGTAATTTATTGAAATCTACGTAAAATGTAGGTTTTTGAACATTTTATATGCAATATTAAAATGTTTTTTTACTACGACATTACCATTGACGATATCACAAAATGTTTGATTTATTTTTGTGAAAAGAAACGCATATCTGAAATAAGTATTATTCCCGTTTTAATTATATATATATTGTCTTCAAAATATATTGAAAACTTTTGTCGTAGGTACCCACTGCACGCCACTGGTGCTATTACCTATTGGTGCTATTACCGCATTATATTTCGTATACCCCGTGTGATTCCAGAGGTATTTTATCTTTCACTCTAAGGAGACGAAATTTTATTAACTGTTTTAAAAATAGTATAAATATTATATTTATTTAGTAAATAGCTGATTATGTCTGTGATGCACTTATGTAGTAAAAATGCAGGTGCGAGTGGTTTTATTTCCATTAATGTATTTTATTATAATTCTAGTACAACTAGTAATAATAAATATATATAGTGTTTAGATTTTTACATATTATGTACTTAATATTTTTTCAAATTAGTGACTATACGTCACATTACTAGATGAAGCATAAAATTTACATCGATGACAGTTTTCCATCAACGGATAAAAAAAATTACATACAGTATCACGTACTTAATTGCGTTTTTATTGTATAAAAAAGAGAAAACGAAATAATAAGTACTTAATTCAATCGCTTTATAAAATAATATGAAGTGGATTATAATTATATTATTAAAAATAAATAAAAAAATAGAAAATAAACCAAATAACAGCGCCCGTAGCCAAGTACAATTTTAATAACTCCACTTTTAAATGACTTGATGTCATCACTTTTAAATAGTTAGATGTCACTCGGACAACCGCCACTTAAGCTTTAAATTGGTGTCAGTTACATAAACGGAACATGTCACTTCGCATGTTTAACATAAAAGATTACGAAATATTTCAGTATTATATTACATATTATTTATTAATTGAAATTAATGGAAATAGTTCAACAAAATACAATACATAGAATGAATAACATACAATTTATCAGAATAAAGATTATAGCAATTTAAAACAAAAACAAAGGACAAAAAACAAACAAGATTGAGACAAGATATAGACTATCTAATCGGAGATTGTTTGAATCTGGAATCGAAGAAGTCCAGATCCTGTCTCGATTTTATAAAACCACATAACTGAAACACAGGAGCGTAGACGCTATAATTAGTTCTACGATGGTTTAGGAATACCACTTCATTTTTTGAGACTACGGAAAGAGATATTGAATTTTATTTGTCCCAGTAACAAAGGCACATCAGTGTGGCCATTTAATACTAACTGTAACCCGTCATAATTAAAAGCTGGTTTCTAAAGAATAATGGTTTACTTATTTATAGCCGACACCCATGAAATAGTAATAACAACTTTAATCAAAATATTTAAACATTCTTTTATATTTTCTCTGCCGACAGTTAAGAAAGGTACTATTTGAGCAACCCCGGCGTTTGTGTTAGGCGGAACATGAAATGGTTTACGTCTTTGGTAAGCCCAAGTATATATTTATAGTATCTTTTTGGCGGTCCACGGAGAGGCGACGGTAGCAATACACGTGAGGTGGCCTGTTCGGGTTTGCTGGCGGCTATACATAAATGTGTAACCCATTTATCAAATGGTTATTAACTTCATAACTGATTACTGTAACAAAGTTTAATGAGTTTTAGTTGCAACAATATTTTCCTTTAAAAATTTCCGTGAAATAAAAAATCTATCATGTTGAAGAGATTTATTTATATTTTTTTTATTTATTTAATTTATGGTACAAATACAGTTCTTATATATAACATATCAGATTAAACATTTTTTTTAAATACTTGGTAGTCATGTAGACCTCATCAGTGAAGAGAAGCTCTTGAGTCTGATGAGGGAGCCACAGTTCTTATTCCTTGTTATAATATATAGGTACATAGTGTATACAAGTTATTTATTAATACACTAAGAAGGTAAATTGATAATTAAAGTATAGGAGTTATTTTGAAAAAAGCTATAGGTTTAAATGATTTATGAATTTAAGTTTGATTTTAGGAAAATTTTAATTTTTTTGATTTGCTCTGAGAGGTTACTGATGCATCGTATCTCGATAGGTAAGTTATTATAGTAATTAATGGCTTTATAAATATAGTGATGCTGCATTTGGGTTGTTTTACATTTAGGCATTATGAATTGGTTTCCATTTCTCATAAGTTTGAAATATTCCTGGTTTTCTGTAAGGTTTAATTCTTTACATATTTTTAATATGGAAACTTGCTTGAAAATATCATCTAAGTTTGGTACTGGAAACAATTTAAAGAGATCTTTTGTTGTTTTGTCATTCATGTTTTTTTGTGTTTTATCATTCAACATATCATTCATGTGTTTTATCATTCATGAAGACATTCACGATTATGTCAGTTAGAGGTATGCCAGGGATAGATCAGAATGCTGGTGGATATTGAAATTGGGCTAAGGTAGAAACCTGAAGAATGTCTGAAGATATGAAAATGCAGCAGCGAGATGAAAATGAGTGATCAACCTGCAAGCAACTTCATCTCATTCTGACACCGCGTAGTACTGCCGGTGGACATCGGAGTGAATATTATAGCAACCAAAATAAGTATTCAGGTGACTAATTGCTGTATTTTCGTCGTTTTATGCAGGCGGAATAAACACGATGCAGTGTCTGTGGAATGTGTGAAAGAGAGCGAACGAGAGAGGAAGCGAGAAAGTGCACGTAAAGCCGGCGGTGTCGCCGTGCAACCAGACTGAGCTAGGCCATCGGGTGATATGACCCGCGCGCCATATTATCTATACTGTATTGTACAAGTCATAACATAACATACAACATATACCTTTTTGTGACACCCAGGGAGGATTTTTATCCAGCAGCGGACAGTAAAATACTTTTGAATAATAATAATTCAATTTTAAAAAATTGACAGAAGAGAAAATGTCTAATTATGAATAATATTATTCTTAATTACAACTGAACGAGTTTGTGTTTTTGGGAAGTATATTTAGTAGAGACGGTACGGCTAAGTATGATATTGAAAGGAGAGTGACTGCGGAAAACAAAGTAAGTGGCGCTCTGAGACCAGCGGTACATTAAAGTGTGCTAGTGCAAGCTCTGATGTGGACGTGAAGCCTGGTATTGGCAAAAAAGGAATGAAAGTAGACTGCGTGCGGTGGAAATGCAGTAACTAAGCAGCTTGTGAGGAAAATTTTTGGTCGATAGAGTGAGGAATGAACAAATTAGAAGTGTTAAAGAGTTAAGGTTATTATAACGGTCGATGGACATATTTATGTGTTAAATAAAATTGATATTTTATATGAGACGTATATTTCACTGAGAAGCAAATCTCGACGTTTCGTTGAAGTCTTATCCAGCGTCATCTGGAGAGCGTCCTACCGCCGCGAGGGGGAGGCCTCCAATCTCGTAATAAATATATCCGTTTTATTTAACACATAAAAATTAGAAGTGAATATAAAAGTGGCTGTAGCATAGAAGATATAATAAAGTAAGGATCGCTGAAAAACGTATGAGAGTGAAAAAAACATATATGCACCAACAGATAGCACTAAAAATTGGAAGATGGCCTTGTCAAAAGCGCCAACAACTTAAATAATGCATGAGATGTTTAAATGTAGGCAAAACAAAAGTGGTGTGTCAAGATAGAAGACTATGGCGTTCTATCCTCTCTATTTAAACGGTGTGATGGTTAGTTAGTTATTTGAAATTAAATCTAAAAAAAAAAATCATATTTCTATTGCGTTTCTAAACGTTTTCCCATATCATTATTTTGTCAATAGTTGATGAAATAATTCGTTTAAAATTAATTTGAAATATTTTCAATAGTCTTCTTGTCTTTTCAAAAATTCAGATTTATGTCACCTTCCAAGGTGTTGATAAAAAAAATCTCTCGGTTTTGTCGAAAGTTTAATTAGCTTCCCAAATGGCTGACTGCACCGCTTGAAAATATTCCCCGAGATCCAATTAACTGGCTCCTCCATTTTCGAAGGAGGCCATTATCATTTCTTAACAAGTTAAATAGATTTTGAGCGCAAAACAGCGGGATTCGCAAATGTGCACGGAACGGTGCAGTATATCGCGTTATCTCGGAGCTTCCAATTAATGCCAGGATTGGGAAGGTACTTTCAAAAATAACGCTGTGGAATCGGGAAGACGATCGTAACACCAAATTTAAATTGTTTTCAAATTATGCATTTTTATATACAAATCGCATATAACAACTCACATATGTCATATCAACGGCGACCTCTGCACTGGTTTACGAGAATGATGAAAGAGAAAATGTCTAATTTAATTCTTGTCTAAATTAATGACAAAATTTCGACCACGAGTAAAAATACAACTTGCATACGGAAGGTTTTGCCGAAACATAAGTGTAATTAATGTTTATTAGAAGATTGAATCAAATAATAAAATATTTTTTAATACATAACTAGCTGCAAAAACCCGTCAAAAATGGCGAAATATTGGTTCACGTCTTTGCTGAGCCCTAGTATATATTCATAATATCTTTCTGACGGTCCACGGAGAGGCAGCCATAGCAACATGTCTGAAGCAGCCGATTCGAGTTTGGTGGTCCGGGATTCAAGCTCCATCTCCGGCCGTCTAACCTGTTTTTTAGCCGTAAAATCGAACAAAATTACGGACGTTCCACGAAGCTACGGAGACAGACAGACGGATGGACAATGAAATTATGTTTGATACACTTATTGTATATTTTGCAACGATAGAGAGAAATTAAGAAATAGTAAATAGCACTTTTTTCTAGATCTGTAATTATTAAAATACGCGATAAAAAAACATTCGCCATTGCGAACCCATTGCTGCACGAAGTTCCTCTTTTGACTCTTCGTTCTACCGCCAATCTTTTCTATAATAACTTCTTGTCTCGTATTTCCTTTATTTCATTGATTTCATTTAAGATTATTTATCCGTTAATTATCCGTGTTCATTTCAATATTTTATTCTTATTTTTCTCTCATAAATCATAAAAGAAGGTATATTATCGCCATTCCATCTGTTCAGTTAAGGCTTAGATTCATCATCATCATTAATCTTGGCTATACAACCCCTGGTGAGATTGGCCTCCTCAAGAGTCTTCGTCCACTCATCTCGGTTTTGTGCCAGCTTTCTATAGTTCAGAAGCTCCAAGACAGACACGTCTTTGAGGACGTTGTCGCTCCATCTTAATTTTGGCCTTTCTAAGCTCCTTCGACCGATCGGTTTTGAGTTCAGCAGGGATTTTAGCGCTTGGTGCTCGGTCATTCTCTCAACATGACCCAGATACCAAAGTTTTTCCAGTTTCACACATCTGGAGACGTTCAGCTCCTCAAACAGAGTTTAGATCTCACCCAAATCCGTTTTCTAGAACCGGTCCAAAAATACGCCTCAAAATTTTGCCTTCAAAAACGTCCAGTGCTCGTTCATTCCTCTTAGTTAGTACCTACTTCAAAGCTATGTTTGTAAAATTAGTATGCATAAATTAAAAACCGGCTAATACGTTATTTATATTGGCAAATTACACATTCAGCGAAAATAACAGTTATTTCTTGATTCGTGCAATTATCAACTTCCCAAAAGCAATTATGATTTCTCATATTCAAAAAACACCCGCCCGACAAAGTAAGGCTCCGGCGTAAGTTTAGCACCTGGCAACTTTGTCATTACCGGCCGACAGCGGAAGAATCGCGGAAAGTGTCTATGGAAATTTATTTTGCAGAATTAATTTCCGTAATGGATTTCGAATAGTTTCCGCCCGGGACGGGCTGTAATGGGAGAGCGTGATCAATTAATTAAAGCGACGCCGGGCAACACTGGTAATTCGATTTTCAAAAGTCGGTTCGACATTCAATTTCCCACGCAAATTAGCGCTCAATTTATAGTTTGCACTAAAATCAATAGAGTGCTCGGGTCGATGATGTTCATTCCAACGGAACGGTCTTTAATAATTAATTCTGCTACGATCGCATAGATGTCATCACGGTTTTGTTATATAGTATTTTTTTTACGAAATATCGACTTTCCTCGACAACCTCACATCCGGGTTACATTCCAACACTAGTGTTTACTAAGTGAAGGAGAGAATGCGATTCAAGTAATGGTTAATTTAACTATTGTGTAGGAAAGTTTGCTAACGGAAGTTAATTTAATATAGCTGGACTGAATAAGTTAAGACAACTCAAGGATATCTATCAAAGACTACAACCAACATGTTAAGAGGTCATATAAATATTTTCAAACAAAGAAAAAATAGACAAGACCAATAACAAAAAAATTGGTAAGTACCACATTAAGTCGATCGAGCCTGATGTTTTCCATATTTATATTATAAGAATTGGTATCGTATATTAAATATTATCATACTTTCTTAAGTCTATTTTTATATGTAGTTATGTGAGAACTCAGTTACTGAATTTTGTCCCCAGAAGGATGATTAATTACGTAATTAATTAATTAATTAAGATAAATTATAGGAATCTCACAGAGACGAAACTATTTATATGAGAAACATGTATGTAAATCTTTTTATAGGATTGCCCAGGGCTTACGACCTGTGTGAGCTGGTTAATTGATCACTCTACACAATGCAATGTTCACCAATTCTATCGTAAGAATAACACATATTATCAAATTTTTTAAAAATCTCTATGTGTTCCGAATCTGAAAACCTTGCTTTTATTTGAAGGAACATCTGTCTTTTCTCATGAACTAGTTAGTATACATGAACAATAGAGGTATCATTGCGATATCAGCTGCGAAATCTATGTGGGTATCTACTAGATCATGAGAAAAGACTTAAGGTGTCTCTAGCGTAGTCCTTTCTAATAAACGAAAGGTTTTAGATTTGGAACAAATATAGAACATTAAAAAAATTGATAATGTGTCGATGTTCTTATGATGAAATTGGTGAACACTGGGTTGAGTAGAGTGATCACTTAAGCCAGCTCATACAGGCGTAAGCCCTGGACCATCCTATAAAAAGCCTCCATTAATGTTTTTCACATAAATAGTTTTCTCTCTTTGAGACTCCAATTTAAGCTAATTACTTACTTAAGTAATTTTTTTAGGTAATTTGATTAAAACGTGATAATTGCTTCAAAAGTTATTACTTTAATTACTTGGCCACCCCTACCAACTACCCCTTCAAACTACGCCTTAAAATACGTAGTCAATTTTTTTAATTTACCAAACTATGAAATTACCGCACCTGCATCTCTTTTAATTCCCGCCATGAACATTTTTTAACTATTAATTGATACTGTTAGTAAATTAAACATTGATACATGGTCATTGTTTCAATCCCGAGTTATCCCAATTCCTAAAACTGAGCACAATTAAGTTGTGGGGACTATAAGAAAACCACCTCGGTGGTTCTGTTAAGTATCCTTTACATGAAAATTTTAATGAAAATCGTGAAAAAAGGTTAACCCCTTAAATAGTTTTATTCTCAAGAAACTGTATGCTCTGAAAATCTTCACCTATGAAACGTGAATTTGTAACATAATTATGGATTTAAGAATAAATTTATGCTAACACTTTTATTATATTTCGTTATTTACATATAATATTTTTAATGAAATCACATTTTAATTTATATAAATTAACTCTGTAAACACCATTTTTTATTGCAAAAATTCAACATGTTTCGAAACCAATGGATTCTTCGTCAGGATAACAAAAATAAAATTAAAAAATCGAAGTATAGATCAAAATATTAAAAAGTTTCATTTTTATTTATTTATTTGTATTTAATTTTAGATATCAAATTTATATTGAAAATGATAATAAAAAGTATCTACTTAACATGAAAATAAATTTAAAAGATGACTATTTGCAAAAAGGACCTGATTATTTATAACATTCAATTTACTATTTATGTTGAATTTTTTCAATATATAAGTGGTGTTTACAAAGTTAATTTATATAAATTAAAATTATATCACCACAAAATAATAATTTTGCTATATTTGAAGAAATCACATTTTATTTATGAAGTTATGATTTTTTGTAATACAATTTCATGAAAATACAAAAAATGTCGGTCTTCGTATAAAAAATAATCGATTAATCGATAAAGAACTCTTCATCAATAATATAAGTTTACGCCTTTTCTTTTCAATTGTAAATCAGTTGCAATGTTTGAGTCAAGCAATCATAGGTATATCATGCGACGCATGTGGTCTCTTTCGCGCTAACAGAGTTTCTGTAGATAAATGCCGAATCATTGGAATTTACTAAAAAGAAGGCAGCACTGCTTTTGTCGCAGCATCCGTTAGATTGTGTATTTTATTTCAGGTATACCACAAGGCGTTCCTGTTATAGTTGCAGAAAATTCCCTCTACGATCCGGGGGACATTTTGAGGGCAAACTGCACAGCCCCTCCCGCTCGCCCTCGCCCGAACATAACCCTGCTTATCAATAATATACAGGTTAGTCAATATTTTATCGCGTTCATTTACAGGTATATTTTGATCTAGTTACTGGAAACTGAAGGGATTACACCAACTTGAAGCATCAAAAATACATTTTTTTTTTTTTTTTTTTTACATCTCAGACCCACAAAACATCACATTGACATTTGTCTGTAGGTGCATCAATACATATTAATAAATAAATTGTATTTACCAGAAATACATTTATATTAATTAATTACAATAGATCTTATAAACTCAAATACAAATCAACAATACAATACAACAATACAAGAAAAAATACAAATATTACCAAAATCAAAATAAGTCTCTTTTATTTAATAACATATTTATTAATTCTGTATTTTGCCCTTTTTTATTAATATCCATTTTGACACGATATGGGATTTTATTTAATATTTTTGGAATGACATATTTTAATGTTCTTTGTCCATATTTATTTATGACCTTCGGTATTCGTAGTCATTCTTTAACCGTAAATCTGGTACTATGTTTATGAATCAATCTATGCTTATATGTACCATCTTCATGATATCGTGTAATTAGTTTGTACCACAAGATAGCATTAATTGGCATAGAGCCTTGTTTCTTAAAGAGTTCCTGTATATCTTTAGTAGCACTTTCTTTATTTATTAATTTTATAGCCGAATTTTGAATATTTTGAATTTTTCTAATATTATTAGAATTTAAAAAATATTGACGCAACAGTTACACAAAAATAATTTTATTATTTTTATTTACGACACACATTGGTTAGTATTTTCAATGACAAATTCTTTTGAAAATTTAAAAATGGCGGAATTACGCATCTCGCAAAGGGCCTTCTCCGTGATGGGGATAATCATGTCGTCTAGGTTTGAGTAGAATAAAAAATCGTTAATATTGTTTTTAGACGAAAAGGGAAATCTTTCCTCATTTTTATTTTCATACTTCATCGAATTCATTATTTTTTTAAATGACAACTTTTCAAGTCCGTTCGTATTAGACCTGGATAAATTTTTTATTTTTTTATACAGAACTACATTTTAAATTTAAAATCGACACACGATTTTAAGAGTTCAATATGTTAGTATCCAAAATAGGACGCTCGATTCGGCAGATAATACCATTATTAATAGTATCAGTTGAATAAACTGATTTTATTTAATCGTTTTAATTTTACAGATAAACAAAAATACTTTAAAGGAATAATTATAATATTTTGAGACCCTCAAAAGGATAATGATCATAGTTGAATAAACAACAATAAAATCGTGAACTTGCAATTTTTTGATATGTTAAGGTATCTGTCAATATTATTACAAAGAAAGTTAAGTCAATTTTTTTTTTAAAGGTAAGTCCTCTAATTGACAGGAACACAACACGGTTTGTCAGTCAGATTAATGTTATATTTGACGTAGGTTTACCCGATCCTTATTCTGTTTCCTGGATTTAAAATAAGTTTGTAAATAATAAAATGTACATGTATTTTTATTTTGCATACAATATACATGGTTATATTTAAATATTATATATAAATTATAAAATATATAATCGGGTTTGATAAAATCTAATATGTCATTGAATATATATTTGTTTTATTCAAAGACACTAATTTATTAAAATAACGAGATTTTCGTGATAAAAAAAATCGACGAGAGTAAATAACCTCTCACTCACATAATCAACCTATCACTAACGTTGCACTTGATACTTTGTAGATACATAATTATTACCTTATGAAAACAAATATTATTGACGAATTCAAAAAAATATTATAATTTAGTTCTATTACGCCACTCTGGGACAGGCGTAGCCTAGTAGAGTGGCATAACCCACAAATCTAACAAAAAAAAGTGTAATCTTATTTTATATTTTTATTGTTAAATTATTATTAAGTACCTATATATTGTAAACAAGGATTTTTTGAAATAAATAAAATAAGTACTATGCGAAAGTAAAAAATTTAACTTAAAAAAATTAGCTTTACGAATTACTCAATCTAATTACATATGTATTAAATTATGGCGTTTAATCACTCTTGAAACCTGAAATGAAGGTACAATTGGAGTGAGTTTTTACAAGGGGGTGATTAATCATGTTTATTTTTTATTGGCTAAGTGAAGGTATATATTTAACTATTATTTTAATGGACAATTTTTGAAGTTCTCTTTCTACAACGTCATTTTAATAAATTTGTACATATTAATTAACGGTAGCATTTCATCTGGTTCATGCAACGATGTAGACAAAGAGGGGTACAAGGTGGAGAACCCGACTAGTTGGACTTTATATAGACTGTATACCAGAGAAAGAGCAAAATGATATATAAAGTGTGTTTTGTCGATGAAATTGATCATACTTGATGCTATTAAAGCTCCCAACACCGGTCACCGGACGCTCTGTATGTCTGCAGTACTAGCACAGATGAAACACAAAATATAATATAAGAAATGTATTCCCACACAGAAAACCGTTGGTGACAAGGAAAAAAAGGGTAGAGGGGGAATGGTCATATTTACAATTTTCAAAATTATGAAATCAATGCCAAAAATGTGTAATGGTTATGTTATATAATTCATAACTAATCTAAGTACAATGTCAACACTAACGGATATAATTACACGTATATTTAAAAAATCTAAAGTCAATAAACAGATAAGAGAATCATATTTATACTCAGGGCATAAAAATATCTTCAATAAAAACAGTTATTAAAGGAAATTATTATATTTACGTTTCCAATATCCAGTTTCCAAGACCCAGTTTCCAATAAAGTAACGAATTCCTTGCTTTTTAAAAAAGCAAAAGCAAATACCCACTTTTTATACTAGTAAAAACATCGGTAAAATACTTCCAACTCAAAAACTAAAAAAAAATTATAAGAAAAATTGGAATTTATGAAATAACTTGTGAATATTATAACAGAACGAGTATAAAAAATATCATCGTTGCCTTAATTTCAACCAATCATTTTTACGTTTATTATTATAAGTTACTGTCGTCAAATTTAAATGCATAACTTGTTGATTCTGTGGAAACTTGTAAGATGGTCTCTTAATTATAATATTTTATATTCATGTCTAAGCTGATTAAGTTGATTTTGTACTGTTAGTTTCCCGTAAATAATTAAATAAAAATATTACAATTTTGGAATTCACCGACCACATAATTAATAATAACCATTCTTTCGATAGCCATAATTAAAACTTGTCCACTCGGTTTCTCGTAAAGGACTGATAACGAAAATTTGGAGACTTGTTTCTTAAAGAAAATTAATTCTGAGAAAACACATAACATGAATAACATCATATTTCACGCATTTCACGCATTCACGCATGTCTCCGATCCTAAATTGTCTCTCTCTAATGACCAAAAAAACCACCCCTACGCGACCCGCTGCCCTGTTCGAATAGGTTAACAAAATTCCATATTCAATTTAGTTATTCATTACACCCGATAAAGAGAGGGCATTTCTCTTGAAACTAGTAATGAGCGACAGAAAAAACTCAATGTCTGTGTATCACATAGTTTAATTTAGCGTAAATTAAAATAATCATGTTGCATCATAAATTAAGTCCAAAATCACTTAAAACTGGACATTCACTGCAAATGCATATTTCGGCGTTTTTTTACGAAAATGTGAGTTTTTATTATTCATTTATATCAGAATGTATACTCTAGACTGCAATTTTTTTAGGTCAATAACTTAAAAACCTTTGTTATTATATAAAAGTAATTAACTGGACATAACTGAAAAAAACCTACTTGTATTAAGTAAGTATAGCTTCAAAATAAGGGAATAAATAGAACATACTGTTTAAAATCATCTCTACATATAAATAAAAAGCATTTTAAAATCAACAAAAAACGTAAAAATTTCCTGTAAAGTTAAAACATTATAATTTTATTAATATTGAAAATTTCTTGATTTCCTTAGTAAAAGTTCTAGACAATGAAGTATACTTTATACGTATAAAAAACATATTATGCGTACATATAAATATTCATTAAAAATTAGCGCCGCCTAGGACACTAAAAACGATTTTGTGGCCGCGGCCTGTCGATTAATGCTTATATTTTATTAATTATTATAAATAATCTCCAGTTTATTACTTTTATATAATAACAAAGGTTTTATCTAAGTTATTGCGCTAAAAGAATAGCAGCCCAGTGTACATGCTGATATAAATGAATAATAAAAAAATATCCCATAAAAACCAAGTTTTTATTATACTCCCTTTCTCGTTTACTAGTGGAAACTGGTTTGGCGCTTAACCTACGCGTTGGGCTTCGGTCGAGCGACGCTACGAAAGAGAGTAATAAAAATTTCCAAAAATCCAAAATTATACTATAATCAGGTTCCGTGTCTACCAGACGCGTTGAAATAATTTCACACAACTTAGTAATTGTATGAAAAAACCATTAAAAATTTAAAATATCCAAAAATTTTATAGATCTTCTTAATCGTCGCCACGAGTCTGCTTGCAAAGTTTCAGCTCGATTGGATCACGGGAAAAGGGTTAAAAATCGATACAAAAATTTTTTCGTCAAGCAAGCAGACGCCACGAGTTAATATAAAGGGAGTAAAAACCTACATTATCGTTAAAAAAATGCCGAAATATGCATTTCCAGTGAATGTGCCGCCTTACTACTATTTCCATTAATTCTATTTAAATTATCAAAATAAATAACTGAAATTAATAGTCTCAAGAAAACTTTTTTCAGATAAGTCCAGGCCTGCTTCGACAGCGAGAAGTCGATAGGGGGCTATTTCAGAGTCAACTGTCCGTCTCCTTACTACTCCTCCCCGAACACTTTAGTAGTGGACCTCCGATGCTGAGGTGCATAGCCAGGGTCCTGGATCTGTACGCGCAGTCAGCTGAGCTGCATCTAAGATCCAGTAGGGGAGCTCCGAGGATTGAAAGAGGTAACTTCATTCCATATTTAAAATGACGTAGATAATTTATAAAATATTTTTTTATTTCTATAATAATTTAGTTGTCCGTAACTTCGTGTAACGTCCGTAACTTCTTTAAAAAAAATTCTTTATCCTTTTTTCTTTCTTTCTTTTCTTCTTTTTTGTTCTTCTTTCTTCCTTTTTTTCTTTTCTTTCTTCTTTTTTTTGTTATTTTTAACGGGTCACAGTAAATAACTAAAGTAATTGGTATAGTATTTAGTTTACAAAGATGTAACAATATTTTCAAATTTTAAAACTGGTATTCTAATAATGTTCTTAGTTTTTCACGGCCACTCAGAATCTTCTGGTATTTTTCCCGTGTTAATACGACCTTTCTGGCCGACGTTTCGGATTTGAGACCCATAGCAGGGTCCATCATCATCATCATCATCATCAACACATCAGCTCTGATGATAGATTTTAAAAAGGGATCCGAAACGTCGGTCAGAAAGGTTGTATTAACACGGCATAATACCCCAGAAGACTCAAACCAGATGGTATTCTAATTTTGATAGTGGAAATAATCTCATTAGTTTTGCTGTTTTAAAAATGTATGGTACATTCAGAACAAAAAATGAACATGAAAATATAAGAGATTTATTTTCTAAACTAATTTATAATAACGTTTGAGTTCTTTTACTGAGAAAAATAGTTATAAAATCACGAAAATATTTAGAATTATTTAAGTATTCGAAGAAAACTTCCATTAAGTTCTCAAGGATTTCAATATATTCATGATAAAGCGAAATTTCGTTTTGAGCATTACAAAAATATTTTATTTTAGGTGAATAATTTTGTACGAAGTATTTCGTTTGTTCGAAATGTCGCCGCTATATTAAATATATTTACACCCGTGGAATATATAATATGTACTTAAGATTTTTCCCAACTGCCAATAATGATGCTATAGTGTGGACCCTCAATATTCGTCCAGTTTTTTCGTCGAGAATTCTGGTTTCATATTTGTTAAAAAAGTCGATATTCAGCCTATTACTTGAGTCAGTCAGCCTCGGGCGAGGAAAAGGAAGATGGTTTCCTGGTTCCAACTGCTGAAATTAAGGAATGCCTGTCCACTTGGACCTAGAATTTTGTCTAATTATTATGGAACCTAAACATCGTTGTAATTAATCAACATATAAATTCATTTGATGACGATCTTATCGAGGGAATTAAAAAAAAACACAGCAAATAACATTCAAATAATGAGTGCTTGTAAATCGTATGGAAATGTTTGTAAACCGTCATGACATAAATAATCAGAATTATCACTACCTGATGTCATAATGGAAGGTGATCCTTCTAAACAATATTCTTATCTCTAAAAAATAAAAACTCTCAACAACAATCAAATTATTATTTATTTACGTACCTATTTATCTAGGCCCATAGAAGGTGTATGGAATCAGGATAAATAAATTGCTGCCATGACGATAAATCAATAAATAAATAAATAGCAGTTAAGACGTTATTTTTAAACGTATTTGCATAGATTTTTCTTACGAAAGATTAGATAGGAAAAAATTAAGGCTGGGAACGGATTAAATATGTTTTTATTAATTCCTATAGAAAAAATTCGTTTGATATTCAAACTTCCCTCGAGAATGTATTTATGACGAATATTAAGGGTCCACTGTATGCACTATATATGTATAGTATAGACCAGAAAAAGATAGGCAACCTAATCGTTTCTTGTTCCTTATGCTTCCTACTCTCAATCAATATTGATTTTTTTCTTCTTCAATTAGTTGAGCAACTTTGTAGATTGACATTTAAAAAAATAATTTTATTATTCGTTTTTATTTTATTATTTTTTAATATTGATTTCGTTTGGTTAACAAATAAGTGAAAAAGTTAAAAAAATGTATTACATTAATTTTAATTGAACGTAGACTTGACATAATTTCACCATATATGTTTGTTCATGTATTATGATTGCTAGAAAATATTTTTCATTCGGTAAACACATGGGTGAAGGTCGATATTAGTCGGGACCCTGTACTACAAGGATCATGGTCTACTTTTACACTGAATTCATTTGCCTCAAGAATCATTTAATCCACTTAAACTTATTTGTCCTTGGACCGTATTTAATTAAAAACCCTATGTTCAAAATGGACCAACTAAGCCATTTAAATATTTTTGTACTCCATGTATCAAATGGTTAATGATAGATAAATATTTTTCCAGTGACTTCAAACGGAGGCTCAAGAAATAATTCCAGAATCTTCGGTTACCTGATTTCAATTGTTATATTTTATATGTGCTTCAATAAAATTTTGAAATGCAGCTGAAAATACACGTGACTTAAAATTAAACCACAATATAATTCTGTAATTAAATATTTAGAAATTGTTGGGTTGCAGTATTACAACATGTATAATATAATAATTGTGATAATTTATACGAAATTAAAGTAATGGAATTATTAATGTTTTTATAATTATATTATTATTACTGTACATAAATAAAAATGTTGAATATTAATATTATGGATGAAATTTTTTGAATATTAATATTACGGATGACCTAAGCATTTATTTGAATTGTATTATATTATTAATAATGTTAAGAATATATTTTTTTTAGTTTCAGGAAGGCTCATGGTGTATAAATGTTTATGCTTAAAAGTATGCTTACTAAAGAGGGTTTGTTTGTAAAGGTATTGTATTTCTTTTCAATACGTTTTAATTTATTATAAAAAAAGATTAATAAACTTCTCACATTTTTTTATATACTTCTAAATATTGATTGTTTCAGCATACTTTCATCAAATATATATTTATAATAAAGTTGAAAAAAAAAAACGTAAAATAAATAATAATTAATAGTTACCATTTAATATAGCCTTTTATTTTACCAGTTTCAATCTGAAATGGAGTATACAGAATTATAGTCATCTAAATGTTATTCATTGTATTGAAAACATGTGTAAAAATAGTTAAAATATATCCAAATTTTGTAAAATACTAGTCAGTGTGCAAAAAAGGCAAAATAAATTAAAAGACTCCACCAACCTAAAATTGTTTGCGCAAAATGTTACATATTATGCAGTACGTACTTAATTATAGTTACTCACCGGCAGAGATATGTATATAATTCTATCATTTGTCTCATCGTATAAATATTTATTAATATATTATAGTAAATTTTTTTTTTTGAGTAATATGAGGCGGCAGGTCTGGGCAATGGATCTTCCGAAAATTATGAACTGTGAACATCGTTTGATTTTTGCTTCGTATCTACAGTATTTCATTACCTAAAAAATAAATGCATTAAAAAAAATTAAGAAAGAAATGATATACACAAGTATCAGTTATAGTATAAACGCAATAACAAATACATCATTTTTAAAAGAACCCTTTTTAGAAATTGTAACTTTTATTTCATTTTCAGAAATTTTCAAATTTTTCGTTTTAATCTTGTTAATAGTATTTTGATAAATCTACTTCTACCTACGAGTTTCTCAAATATTTTGTATACTCAGAATAAAAGTGAAAAAGCCTTACCAGTTAATTCCTACAAAGATTTGATTCCTATTTTTTTTAATAATCGCGAAAAATAATTTCTGAAGACACAAATAAATAGAGGTTGATTTGCTGAATGTATACTTATTTTTAATTAAAAATTAAGAACGGTTGACCTTTGCAAGGCTTTGGCGTCGAGAGTGCCAGGTTTAATGCTAATTTACAAAATACTATTTTTATGTTCGTGCGAACAAAAAAATTAGCAGACGGAGAAAAACAAAGAGCTTATTGGTAAGTCATAATATTTATATTTCTTGTGTATATTTTTTGAGTAAGATAATAAAATCTCCTTTTTATACTTATAAACAATGTATAACATATTAAACTGACATAATTTTAGGATTATTACATAGAGTATTTTATTTCCTATGTACATATGTATATATTTTAAATTCGAAATTAATATCATCCCATTACATAAAGCGTGTGCTTAGTCTACAATATATATGTTATATGGTGTTAATAAAACTTTTGTTGAATTTTCAAACTGTTTGCGTAAAATCTCAATTGATTATTTAAAAAAAATTTATTTGAATCCAAACATTGGATAAATGTGGCAATGTAGACGAAAATATAAAAATTTTTCATCGTAATATTCAGTTATTGATGTGTAGTATTTACAGAAAATTTTTTATAAAAACTTATAAAAACGATTATCACTCAAAGATTGATCATTTTTATGTCAGAATTCAGGCAAATGACTAAATATTGTGGGCAAAGTATTTTCTACTATGAATATTAATTCGACTTTTTTAAGTCAAGGGCATTAAATTCATTAAAAACATTAAAAACAACAAAAAACATCACTTTTGCGCTTAAACCATTTTAATTAAATCTATTTTCTAACTTAAATGAAAATAATAACCGGTCTATTCAAGACGAGACAGCAAAAATGCGAAAATAAATATTTAAAAAGTCAATGCAATTAATATCATCTAAATGAAGCGGAACTGAAAGACAATTTCTTGTTTCTTACCGCGAAATTAATGATATTTGATTTAATGCCTTTAACCTTAACATGGTCGATATGTGAGTAGTGGCTTAGAATAAGGAATAAATAAGGATGATTATAACTGACGGGTCGTACAGAAAATATCTAAATAAAGTAAACTCAAATCAAAAAAATCTTTTAAAATTATTTCCAAAAAGTATACCCGCACCCCCGCACTAAGTGACTGCAAATCTAGCAACCCCTAACGGCTTTGGAAAGTGACTGAAAATCTAGCAACCCCTAACGGCTTTGGAAAGTGACTGAAAATCTAGCAACCCCTAACGGCTTTGGAAAGTGACTGAAAATCTAGCAACCCCTAACGGCTTTGGAAAGTGACTGAAAATCTAGCAACCCCTAACGGCTTTGGAAAGTGACTGAAAATCTAGCAACCCCTAACTAGCTTTGGAAAGTGACTGAAAATCTAGCAACCCCTAACGGCTTTGGAAAGTGACTGAAAATCTAGCAACCCCTAACGGCTTTGGAAAGTGACTGAAAATCTAGCAACCCCTAATGGCTTTGGAAATTGACTGAAAATCTAGCAACCCCTAACGGCTTCGGAAAGTGATTACCCTGTTTGTTTGAGTAACCAGCCACTCCAGAATGCCAGTGCCTAAAAACATTCCTCAAAATTAATATTTTTAATTTTTTGCAAACAATTCTATCGAGCAGGTCCATTGGATCTTTTTGATAAAGCACAAACAAATTTAAAAGTTTTACTTTAAGTAAAATTTATTTTACTTAAATAAATACTTAAATTTAAAATTTATAGAAATATGTAATCATTATATCAATATATATATATGTATATATATAAAGAAACCCGTGTTTCCCTACCCGCCAAGTTTTCCCACAACCACCCACCGCTGGTTATGGTGGTAGATAGCCCTTGGTATCACATCGAAAATATGCGAGTTTGGTGGGGGTGGCTTTGCGTGGGTGGGAGTGGATGACAAAGATGTGCTTTCTAGCACATTGTTTTGTTGTGGGAAGGCCCCAAATGCTTCAGATTGTTTCAAAATAGGCTCGCCGACTGTGTCGATCAGTCTAGAAGGTTCCGGAAAAATCTGCTCTAGAAAGTTATGGAAGGAGAAGGTTGTAGAAAATTCCCGAAAGTTCTATAAGGTTCTAAACTCAGTGGCGGAACGTGTCGGTGTGTCTGGAAGGTTCCTGTACATTCGACGAATTTCTTGAATGTTCTGGTAGGAGAATCTTCTAGAAGGTTCGCGAAAGTTCTATGACGAGATCCAAATAATGTACTAAAAATCTACGCGTGCGAAGCCGCGCGGGCACAGCTAGTTTTTATTTAAAATGTGTATTTAATAATAGCTTATAAATTGTTTAAAATGTAGTGAAATTAAAATCTTCGGCTAAATGAAGCCCTAGTCCATAAATAGCAAAGGCGAGGAACACGACTACGCCGAGGCAATGCGAATAAGGATTCCGATCTGTAAAAAATCCACATCCAATAAATATACCTTCACCACAATAGCTCTCGGGTCCCTTATCTAATTAATTCATCCTTGTAGGAGCCGACCATTCTATGAATCTTTGATTAGGAGTCCATGAACACTGAATGCGACAAACTATATAAGAAGGGGTACCTTCTTGTTCCATTGGGATTCTATTTATGTACATATATATATCTAATAATATTTGAATTCTCTGAATATTATATATTTAAAAATTATTCGTTTCTACAATTTTATAAGAAATATTCTAACTTAAAAGGTGAACATTAAAAATAATTTATAAATAGGCAAGGTTCACGTTTTCTTTTTTTATTCGTCTTTTTCTACTAATCCTAAGTCCAAGACAACTGACTGCAGGTGGATAAAGAAAATCAATCCGTTCTGGTAGAAAAGCTATACCAATTTGGTATTTGTGGACTTCTACTAAAATGGCTCAAAACTTACATCACAGAAAGAATCCACATAGTAGCAACCACATAAAAGCACTCCATTCTATACTACCTCTGGCATAAGTCAGGGATCTCACCTTGGACCTCTTTTTTTTCTAATATTTATTAACGACATACATGAAGTCATTAAATATTCAGAAATATTACTTTTTGCCGATGAACTCAAAATCCGCCACTCATGACTGCCACCTTCTCCAAGCTGAAATAAATTCCCTTCAACAAAAAACATAGACCTATATCATTTTTATACATCATCAGCGAAACACCTCTAAATTGTCAAGTAATTATAAAAGATCTGGGAACTGTATTTGACCGCTGTCTCAAATTTAACTACAATATGAGCATCCAAAACTCTCGGTTTTGTTCTCAAAACAAAACAAAAGAATCATCCGATATTTCAGTACTAATTACAATGCACTAATCCCTAATTAGAAGCTTATTAGATTTCTCCTCAACAATCTGATTAGCTAATTGCGAAATCCACAACAACAGAGTACAACAAATCCTAAGAATGTTTCTTAAATCTCTGACATATCGACAAGGTCTAAGTGATTCTCTTGATACATAAGACAGGAGACTCGAAAAAATTTAAAAAAAAACCCTCCATGTCCCGCCGTCTGCAGGAAAAGGTTGACAATATGATGTACTTAGTTTATTACTAAGTTCACTGTATGATGAGAGGGAGTGCTCCTCTCAAAACTGTTTTAGTGATTGCATAACTCAGCGTGTAAGTAATGCAAAGATAAATTTATTTTTAAATTATCACGTTGCACCGTAAAAACCATTGTCATGCCAATTTATAATAGGCCTATTATAAATTTAGATAGTCACTTTTAAGTAAAAACCGATTTTATAATTGTCACTATAATATTATAATCATAGAAATTTTGTAAAAACAAGATGAAGAGAATAAATCTGTTATGTTTCGATGGCTAGTCCAAAACATCGTAAAACATTAATTGGGCTCTTAAAGAACTGCTGACGACGAGGCACTCACGCACAATTTTCTCATTTTAGTGTCCGTATGTCTGGATTTACATGAGTTTCGACTGATTGTGTAATTCTAATAACTGGATATCTAATATGTTTGTATATGATATCTAATCATTTTAGAAAATAATAAATATGCCGGAAAATTCATCGAGTAAATGAAAAGACGAAAACATTACTACCCTAAAAATATATATTTAAAAGAAAACCAATACGTGTCGCATCAATATTCTTACTATTTTCAAAATAACCTAAACGATTATGCTGGAATAGGCCTCGAACCATCGACCTCCAAATCACAAGGCGAGCTACATATGCTACATATATATATCAATTATTTGATAAGGTTAACTTTGTGTTTGGACATACCTATTATGAACGCACAATGACGTGATATGTTATTGTTCGTCCGTCTTGACGAAGATACAGTGGTATATTAATTGTCAGTTTATTTAAACAAACCGTATATAGGTATTTAAAACTTCTTTTTTGTATCTACCAACATGCATATGAAAAAAAGCGATGCAATATGCGCTTTTCAACGCTTGAGCGTTTTGTAAGGTTGCAGTTGTAAGTATATAATTCTAGCTTATGTATGCAAAGATTTAAAGGAGAAAATAACTGCAGTCGTATGCAATAACACGTGCACGCTGCAATATCTGATATGAAAGTCTGTCAGACACATTTTATATTACATTCGACTGAGACACCCGATCTGGGACGATCTTTCATCATTTTAAACGACACACGCTGAAGAAGCCAGATGGCTGCCGCATGAAATGATATATGGTGGTATTCCGGAGTTTCCGGAGACCTTGGAAACAAATATAATATTGTCTCAAATCTTCGAACCCTTTTTGAATGATTGGAAATTGATGCCGCCGTTTGCGAGGGTGAAGGGTGAAAGGTTGGGTAGCAACCCGCCCCGTCAGCCATATATAACTGACATCTGATAGCGCCCTTACCTTATGTGATATCGGCATATTCGGATATCGAATATGACGGTGAGATCAGATGATAATGTAACTGTTTTCGGATAAAATGAAATGCAAATTGCTGAGTATGTTGAAAAAAGACTATATGTCAAAACTCAATCGAATATGTAATTCAAATAGATCTGAAATGAATAAATGACAGCGCAAGTGATAATTTATTATTAAAAAATGACATTAAAAATGCGCGAAATTTGATTTTAATTTGTTTAAACGTAAAATTAAAACGCCTGATTATTCGTGTTGAAAAGTGAAAGACTATTATATTTTTTATTTTAATGCTTCATAACATATTGGTAAGCCCCTTTCCATTTAAGAAAGACAATCGAATAGGTGTGTGTAAGTCCTGCGTACAACGCACATCGTTTCGTTGTGTTGATGTTTATACCCGTAAACACGAACACAACTAAACAATGTGCGTCGTACGCACAGCTTACACATATTAATTCGATTGTCTTTCTTAAGTGGAAAGACATATTTATATGTAATATGAAAATTAAAAGAGTTTCTTATTTACATTTGTAAATAAATAGTTTTTAGGCTGTATATTATCTACATCTCATCTCATCTCGACATTTTTAAGTAGATGTAAACATGCAAGAAAACATGGTGCTCACGACAGGATTACGACTTGTGAAGATAGATAGTGGTGGCGAAAACTCCTACTTGAGAAGGTAAAGATTCTTCAATGGTGATGATGATGATGGAATATAAATATAGGTAGTTTTTCGACAGTCTGCAGAAAGTAAAGTTTACACTTAAAGAGGCAATACTACTTCGTTACTGACGTCAACTGTTAATATATACATGCAATGGTGGGTAATATATATTTTTTATACACATTGCTGCTCTGTACTTTATATTTTTAATTTCTATGCTCATGTTTTGGTGATATTTCTGATACTTTTTATATTTTGCTAGTTATAACTGATATTGTTTAATGTATATGCTTTTTGAATTTTATGTTATATTCTTTATGTAAAAGCCTGTACCTAATGGACGTTAACAAATAAAAAAATAAAATAATACTAATAACATGTTCATTCTTTAACGTATCTGTTTAAATGCAGTTTGATGCAGAGTAATACGTTATCGGACATATCAAATCCGTAAATTGTCTTATAAAGGTGAAACAATTTGGAATAAGTCAAGAATACAACCGTACTTGAATTTTGATGAAAGAAAAATTGTTCCTGGTATAATAAAGGGTCCTGATTACATAAATGAAGTCAAATTTTCCCGCTTGCCAGTTTAAAAGCAGTTATTTCAAGTTTAAAAAATGATACATTTTGACACTTCACGCCATAGATGCCCATATAATGATAGAAAAGAGAACAAGAAACCATAGAAAATTAATGTTAAGTCTAGTCAGGTAGGGAAAAGGCCAATTTTGTGTTAAAAACGGAAATAAGTCTAGATGACGTATTCGGTAGGGAAAACGCAAATTTTGATTAAAAATGGATTCAAATTCGCAATGATATTTTCTTAATGTGTAATGTGGGGTATACATTATATTGCGCGATCCTGCATTACGCCGCGCGCCGGCGCGGCGTAATGCAGGATCGTATGGTTGACATGTTTGATAATGAATGGGCCCACTTATGATAAACGTGATTTGTCAATTTCTATGAATAAAACAGCCAAAACATATATTTTATATATGGGCATCTATGGCGTGAAGTGTCAAAATTTATCATTTATAAACTTGAAATAACAAGCCGGAAAATTTGACTTCATTCATGTAATCCGGACCCTTTACTACACCAGAATCATTACATAATTCAAAGAAAAAAGCTAAGGTGTCAAATCTTACTATGAAAATAATTACTATTTTTAAATTGAAAATACTCGATTAATATAAATAATTATAATTGTGCGACATTATTTTATAACATTATTAGAATATTTGATTATCTATGATTATATCCTAACCATAGGTACGTGTAATAATTCAAAGGAGAAGGCTAAATTGTCATAACGTACTATGAAAATAATTACGATTTTTAAATTGAAAATACTCGTTTACTATAAATAAATAATATTGTGCGACATTATTTTATGACGTTATTTAAATCAGAATACTCAATTATACCGATAAAAGTTATTAATTATTATTAGAAATCCCAACGCCCTATTCTGCATTACAGCCGTATTCTTGACTATAGCCAACAATTTTTTCGTTATATAGTTTTAGTTTTGATTTTCCTTCTGAGAGGGTAGTAAAAGCATGAAGCAATTTATTATGCGTCAACTGCTATTTTAATACGAGTTCGCGAGGCGCGGCCAGTTTACCTTGCTCCCCGCCCGGGCGCAATTTATTTTTGCCAAGGGGTAATCCATTTCATTCCGGTCACGATTGTCATTTATTCGCCAAAAGAGATGGCGACAAGTTAATAACATTTTGTATTCAAATCAAAGCAAACAGCTAAATTGAATTTCCTCTGCTGATTCTCGCAGTCTTGGGAAAAACACGAACAAATCATGATGGCTCGGCTGCGCGCCCAGAAGTCGGGCTAAATTATTAATGCCTATTCCGGGGAAATATTCGAGTCTTCAATAGTGTCGAAGAAAAAACTTAAATTGTATTCAAACCCAATTGATTCCGTTTTTTGAGATGAAGGTACAGTGAATCACAAATTTTGTTGACTGTCAATCAAATATAACAAGATTTAGAGGAACACTTCTAACGAGTACCTATGTATATAATTTGTTAGAATATTTCGTTACACTTACTTACAAACATAACCCCATTCTCTTTTCAAATCATGTATTTCACATTGTTTGCGGAAGTAGGTACCTCTATATAGTTGTGGCTAGGTACATTTATATATGTAGCATTTCTTTAAAAATATAGTTTTCGTTAAAAGATTACACATCGTTCATTCATACTTAAATAGATCGATATTGGAGAATTCCTCAAGTCGTTAAAATGAATCACTAGTGAAGTACATTATTTTAAATACATTAATATACAACTTCATATAATAGGGAGTATTTATTTATTTAGTGTTTGTTATAATGTAAAATATGTTCCCTGTCCCCTTTGGTATAATTGAAAGTGATACCGAAATTTATAGGACTGTTGCAACAAAAGATAATTTGATAAGAAAAAACGCGTAAAAACTAAATTTTCAAGATGAGTATTTAATTTTCATTTATAAATTATTAATTAATATTTCTATTTCAGATCCATAAGGAGTTCATTAAATATATAGTGCTGGCGAAACATGCTGCAAATTCCAAGAACACCTTAAATTTTACAAAAAAATTACCCATGTTAAGCAATACCAATCTTTCAAAATACAACTATTTATGCTTACTAATATACATACTTAGAGCATACCACATGCCATAAGCCATATGTATTACTTTGCCGAAATTACATGTGGCGTATAAAAACAAAGGCAGCAGTATATCAAAAAAAAAAATTCTAAAAATGTAGGTAATGCTGTCACCGAGGATTGCTAATTTAAAATGTACTGAATTCTAGATATTATGTACCTTTCTCCTCTAAAATCATATTTTTCTATAACTTTATAGGCTATAAATCTCGAATTCAGTACATTATATCGATGCTCGACACTAAATTATTTGGATAATGCTGCTTTTGTTTTTATACCCCACATATCGTCATAATCGTAGAATAACGACGCATGTGATTTTTCTCAAGTTTGCAGGAGAGCAGTTTGAAGTTTTATTTACATAAAGACAATTTATGTCATAGCTCGATAACTACAAATGATTTTTCTTTGAAACTTGGGTTAGTTATTTAAAGTTGATACCTTTCAAACCTCAAACCTCAAACACATGCTGTATTATTCTACGTTCGCAAATCAGAACCGTCGTTACACCGACTTCGTATAACGACGGTTAAATTAATGAGAAAAAATAAACTTTTTATATACCATTAGATGGCTTCTTTTTTTCACTTTATAACGATCCAAAAAAGTCTATATGGAATTTTTTGCACATCCGTTATTGGTCTACGATCATGACGATATGGTTATATGCAGAGCCGTAGAATTCTTCGGCTCTGCGAAGAATTCCATTTTCGCATAATGTCTTCATGGAAAGATGTTGTATCTGATCCGCAACGAATGTCTGACTTTAGCAAGGTATGAAGTACAGATTGGATCGGTGCCATTTTCATAGCCACTTTGACTGCACTACCGAGAGAGCGACTAAGAGCGAAGAAGTTTACTTTTAAAAATTATATTAACACATAATAGAATAGAGACATTTGCTCGTCCATGGTAATTGCAACGTAAGACGCCAATTCTATACATCTTATCGAAGGCATCGAAAATGTTAAATTCTTTATTTCTTTATATCTCCAAGTTTCGACTCGACTTAAGGGGGGGTAAAGTTAATTCGTACAAAAAAAGGCATGTTTTTGTGATTTTTTTGTGACGACACCGTTAAAATTTCTTTATTAAAACTAATAGTATATTAAAGTATGACATTTGAAAAATATTGTGTAAAATTTTCAAGAAGAAGTATTAAAAAATACGTCAATGGCAGCAATTATTCGGACGTGTCTCGGAAAAAAGTAGAATTGCGGTGTCCATCATAACTTGGTGCTAGATCGTTTGAAATCAAAAAACCAAAGTTCATTCAGTTAGATAATAAGTTTTTCCAGGTAACGCTGGGAGGGTTTTTTGAAATTTCAATTTTTCAATTTTTTGGAACACTTTGAAGAGAAAAACGCTATTTTTTGCGAAAAAAATCGACTAATTTGTTACTAAAAAAAATAAATTATTAACAAATTTGAAAAAAATCTCCAGCGTTACCTCGTAAATTATCTACAGAAATAGAGTTCAAAATTTCAAAAGGATCGGTGCAGTAGTTTTGAAGTTATGATGGACACCGACTTTGAACACGTGAGATGTGGGGAAAACGCTTTAAAGTTTTTCACACTGTAAAATTCAAAATAAAACTGGACACTTATTTTATACTTACACATAACTTTGATGCCATGTTCACACAGCAAAGAGCTTTCTTCATCAGCATCTTTTTGTCCTTGTCTACGCAAAACTCTTCCAATACAATAGCACGTCCGGTAGTCCTCAGGTGAGCGCGTCTCTTAGCTGCCCGAGCAGGTATAGAAAATCAGTCTGAGCATCGCTCAAATGTTCATAATTTCGTCAATTTTGCTCCGATTGACTTGAAATTTTGACACAATATTTTTGCGATGTTATACATTCATTCAAAAAATTAAAAATAAAATGCAAAAAAAAAAATTTAAACCTTAACCCCCCTTAAGACACAAACGTATGAAACTACATTATGTACAATATTTTTAAATAGTAAAAAATCGCTTCGAAGCATTCTGGAACATTTGAATATTATTATGTATTATTTTTTTTATTAATCAACATAACATCAGTCATAAAACACGTTTTACAGTAAATATTTAAAAAATAATAACAAAAATAAAACATATTTAAGATAAATGAACAATATATATAAACAATGATTAGTACACAAGCAAACAGTATTAATTATAAACCTTTAACAATATAATAATAGTGTAAAATAAAGATAATTAAACCAATATACCAGATAAATAATATAAGAAGATAAAATAAACCAAAAAAATAAATGTAAAAGATAAAATCAAAACATTTTTAAAAGGGAAATTAACAATAATTAGGACGCTTTAAAATAAATAAATATATTTAATTCATGGGAAACAAAACATGAGTAAAAATTTAGTCCATTTAACTTTAATTAATTCTTTTGATATAAGTCAAAGTATTTCTTTAATTCGGGTATGCTCCTACAACGAAAAATGTCTACCAATTCCGAAAATTTGTTTCCAAGGCGATGCATGCGTGTTAAAGGTGAATTAAATGCGTAGTTATTCCTATTTTAGTGAAATATGAAAACTTTTGAAAACGTTACTACACGAGATGCATTTAGAGCATCTTCGAGTAATTACATTAATTTAATTTACAAAAATTAGCAATTTTTTACTCTGCGCACAATAAAGTTTAATGATATTAAATGTAATTTTTTTATAAATGTAATTATTTTGTGAAAATCATATAAACAATTTCGAATAGAACACAATTTTTATTCCATTTGTATTTTAGAGTACCTATCACACAACATGTTTCGAAAACATCTGTTTCCTACGCTCACCTGAATAAGAATACGGAGGTGTCCGAAACATGTTTTGTGATAGGTACCTACTCTAAAATAAACTAGTGAAAAAAATAGTTTTTTTTCATAACTGTTGAATAATATATGTTGTTTCGTGGGAGAGTAACATAGTTTTTAGGTCGAGAAATATAAATGGATTTCTCTGGTATTCCTGGCGGCGTTCGGTTTACAAAGCAGCCATTGCGGCTTAGCTGAATTTATTATTATTGCCCTGTTTATCGTCTTAGCAACATACGCGCACATTAACCATTACCTACATACCTATTCGGTATGTACTGAAATACCTGGAGAATTAAGGCTGTATTGTACGTGCTGCACTGTTAAATAGTTATTATAAAATATGTTTATAAAATGAAATCATATTAAAAATACAGTTATTCCACAACAATCAAAATAATTAATTTAAATCCATAAAAATACATTAATTTTAAATTTATAAATCAATTAGAAAAGACATACAGAAAAATCAAATCAACGAATAAATATTTGGAACCACTAATCTTCTATCTAACCGGGGCATACGCGTTTACCAATTACGCTACAGCGGCCTTGAACACTTTCGTCAATATATCGACCTTATATTTAAGTCTCTTATTATTAATTGATAAATACATATTATCTATTTTTACCGATCCATTTTTGGTAATGCGGTATTCACAAATTACTTTGTGTATCTTCCGCTAGAGGACGCCAAACTTCTGTGAATTCTTAAAAACCAAATTTATTAATCAATTAGAAAGAAATACAGAAAAATCAAATGAACGAAAAATATTTGGCTGCTTTCGGGACTCGAACCACAGATCTCCTATCGATCCGCAGCAGGTTTTCGTAGATTTAATTTTTCTGTATATCTTTTCTAATTGATTAATAAATTTGGTCATTAAAAAATCACAGCAGGTACTTTGTTCCAAAATTGCAATTTAACAATAAGAATGCGTTTTTTAATATAAAATTGTGCCATTTATATATTTTTTAATTCATCAATGTACTCTATACAATGTGAAATCGAAGCCCTACCTGGCACTATCTAATAGTGATGGGTCCGCTCTGTACTCACTACTACAATGTAGTACTACACTACATTGAAGTGCACACTTCGCACATTTTGATGTGTAGTGCACACTACAAACTACAAACACCAAAGTTATTGAAAGTATAAACTTCAAATAGTACACTTCATTTCAAACCGAACACTACAAAGTACATACACTTCAAAGTTATCGAAAGTATGAGAAACACATTTTAAATAGTGTATTTTTTACGTGAAATTTTTTGGAAAGTTGATGTAGATATATGAAGAAATTTCTGGAATCTGTAACAAGCTCGCCAAATTTTTATTTGGGAAAAAAATACTTCATTTCATTTAAAAATTTACTTCATTTCATTACTTCACTTCATTTAAAAATTTACTTCACTATTACTTCATTTCATTACTTCACTTCATTAATACTACAATTACTTCATTACATTACTTCACTTCATTAATACTACAATTACTTCATTACATTACTTCACTTCATTAATACTACAATTACTACATTTCATTACTTCACTTCATTAATACTACAATTACTTCATTACTTCACTTCATTTCGTAGTACTACAATTGCTTCACTTCAAGTAGTTTTTACTACAATTGTAGTGTACACTTTGTAGTCTTCAAACTGGTGAACGTGTGTGTGTTGTAGTCTTCATTTTGAAATGAAGTTTTTCCCTTCGCTACTATTTAATCTGTTGACAACATTATCAATGAAATGATACTAACATGCAATAACGGGTCGAGATAACTATGAAAATCGAAGGAAAACTGCATACGGAAACATTTTCCGGATTGAAAAATGTGATCTCTTACAACTCATTATACAGGAGAAGACAGAAGGAGTTCATCTTGACTGCATGTCCTCAAAAAATGGCTTCTGAATCAGCATTCTACAACATTTCTCACCATCCAACGACAAGCCACATTGCGACGGAGAAAACGAATGAGGTAAACATTTATATAAAAGAAAGGTGGTTCGTATCTATCTGGCGTTGCCTGGGTTACAGATTAAGTTAAAAATGAGTTTGTGGCGGGAGGGGTACTATTGTTTTGCATAACCTTTAAATGGGAACGATGTTTGCATTTTGATCCAGGCATAAGAGTGACCATATTATATTCTTCGGGGTTGTAAAATGCTACTAAGAAATTTTCGATTCAGATCTGCACGATTGTTTATGTATACGATCGAATTTTATTTTTGGAACACAACCAAATGATATTCGAGTATAACATGATTATCAAGATCTATCAGGTTTTAAGAAAATTTTAATAAAAATAGTAAAAAAATTCCTTGTCATTCACTAACATGCTTCCGCCACATTTCTTTAAAAAATAACTATTGCAAAAATGGATCGGTTTCTGTTTCAAGAGAAAGAAAGAAAAAAATTAACATGTAACATTTAGGGCATTAATGTGACAGCCCTTTTAAAAGCAGACAAATTCATTTAATATCAATATTCCTCTAAATTTATTATGCCCATTTGGACTACAACGAATTTCTTGATAAATATTAATTAACTGTGCATCAAAAATTATTGAAATGCATTTATTTTAATTAATAACGTTAGGGTGAGGAATTAATGGAGGGAAGAGAAGGATTTCATTATTTAATTTGGAATAAATGGTATTAAGATTCATTTGGAGTTGTATTACATTTAAAGCTGAGAGAAAGTGGTGTAAAAAGAAAGAAGAGAGATGGCGCCTATGTTTTCCGCAAGTTTTTCCTAAAGCATAATTATGCAAAAATTGGGTCAGTTCTGTCAAAAGGTGTAGATTTGTATAAAAAATATATTCGATGGGGGAGTAGGATAAAACAGGGGAGGGGGGGTTTCCCGCAAGGTTCTAAATAAGAAGAATGCAAAACTTGGGTCAGGTCTGTCAATACATTTGTATATATTACAGACAAACAGATGTTGAGTTTTATAGTATAAATAAAATTGTTCTTAATAATTTTCAAAACTCACCAGAAAGGATTTAAATTACCTTCATTAAATTTATGGCTTGGTGTCTTTAATATTTACATAATAAGAGAAAAAAATCTTGTAATATATATTTTTTTGAGTTAGCTTAATGGGCCTAAAGATGAGAATCTACTTTTGATACGTCTAGAAAATCAATTCCTCGATAAATTTACTTCTGAAATAATAAATTTGACATTTAAAATAAATGGTTGGAAAGAGTACAAAACTCGGGCTTTATGTTGATGGATTAATAGATACGCAGAGGTTAGTTAGAGGTTGATTGAGAGTCTATATGTGTGTGTGTGTTGTGTGTGTGTCACAATGAATATGTGAGCAGTTTGCGCGAACGGACGGTCCGCATGAATCACGCGGACAGAAGCATGCGAGCCTCGACCGCGATCGAATATATTCGAGACAGTAAACAAGCTACGAGTTAATGTCACCATTAATTAGAAACATCGCCCAATCAGAGGCATAAGTTGTCAATAAAGGGAGAAAAATCAATAATAACTTTATAATAAAATTAAAAAAATATATATTAACATTCAATGAAAAAGCGTCTCATAATTAAAATAAATCAAATTAAAGTAAGTGACGAGTTTTTTTTTTTAAAAACAAATTAATTAATCAATTAGAAAGACAAACGGAAAAATCTAATTCACGAAAAAATATAGTAACCTGATATTTTTTCGTGAATTAGATTTTTCTGTATGTCTTTCTTTGGTTTTAAAAATTTCACAGAACTTTGTTCTGAAAAATTACAACTTCACAAATATGAATGAGTTTTTTTATCAATTAACGTATATTATAGATATCTCACAGAGACGAAACTGTATTTCTTATGGGAAAGTAGGTATAGAAGTCATTTGGGTGTACATAGGACTTATGACCTATCTTATGGTTATGATCACTTTACACAATGTAACATTCGCCATTTCCACCCATGATAGAATGATAGAAGATAGGTACAGTTTCGTCTCTGTGAGATATCTATAATATACGATAATTAATTAATAATGTCTCTGTGACATAAATCCAGCACTGTTCTGAAAGATTTGAACAAACTCAAAAAAAAAAAAAATATATATTCTGAGTTTTTTTATTTTTATTTACGCTTCATCAGGCCAAGAGACCCAATTAAAGAAGCAACACATATCAAAAAACAACCGGGCTTGAGTGAATCACATAGATTAGTTATTATTATATACCCTTATTATGCTCACATAATTTATATTCGTATTATTTAAAATAATTAAGTTCTGAAAATTAAATTACATTTGCAAAAATGGTTTCCTGTTTTGGCCCATGAGACCCTACTACTGTAGTGAAACAGATCTTAAAAAAACCCAGACTGGAGAAAAAATCACTTTAAAGTGTTTTGATCTCGCCTTGAGGTATCAGAGTCATCCACATTAAACTAAGAGAGCCGTCCAAATTTATTTTAATTTATTTATTTAATGCCTTTTAGGGCTTTTACATATAATAATGGTAAGGTATAACAATATAAAGCAATTACGTAAGCTGCAGTAGGTGTGATTTGGGTACTACTATTATGTATTATATAAGAATACTTCTTAGACCTCATCTAAAAATTGACACCAAGACCATGAAAGCCAGCATATAAGAATAACCGAAATGTTGGTAGTAACCTAGAAGATAATTAGATGAACTTTTTACAAATGACTTCTTGATATTTAATTATCTCTAAGAATCAATAGACGAAATTTAGTTATCTTTCAAAATATGCTTGAATTTAATAAACGTATCTGTTTGCTACTCAAGGAAGCCGCCATAGTGCAGAATTTAAAAAGTAGTTAGTGGCTGTAGTTTCGAAGGCAAAATCTGCATAACTTCTAGTTTTGCGGGATGGAATACGCATTAGTTCTAATGGACGTTCAATAGTTTCATTTATTATTTCGTATAGATGAGGACATTCGATAGTAACGTTTATTATTTCGCATAAAAATACAAGATTCGTCACCACTCTTCTAGTTTTCAATTTCATAAGAAATTTGTAAGATTTAAGAATATGAGGATAATCAATGTGACTCGCCGGTATGTTTAGTTTAAAATTGTTAAATCGAAGAAAATTATTTTTGACTCTCTCTAAATTAGTCATAATGAAGGCATACGAACAGCATAATGAAGGCTTCGAACAACTGAATATAAATCTAATACCGTTCTAGTCAGACTCTTGAGTAGTAATATAAAAGTAAGGTAATTTTTTTTAATCTTTGCTTAATAGAAGTAAGAAACTAAGGTTTTATATCCTCTATCGACTGTTTAATTGATACGGGGACTAGAAAAAACTTTTTCTCAACAATTACGTCTAGTTTTCTTACTTTATCCACCACAGTCAAAATTATTCCATCAATTTTTTAATCATAGTGTACCTACTACTGTTTGAGTACGGCAAAATCTCATAACTTGACATTTAGAAACATTTAAAAAAGGTGAAGGTAGGTATACTATAATATACAATAAATTGTCTGAGAGATTATGAAAATTTTTAAACATATACCTGTATGCATAAATGTGGCTTGTTGGTTTAGTGATAATGATCAAACCGTCGGAGGTTCGAGCCTCGTTTCAGGAGACCACTAACTTAGTTTGGTTTTTATTGCACAAGCGTTAGGCTTTTGCGAAAATTGTAAGAATATTGACGCGCTTTGTATTCTGTGTACGCACCTTCATTGAAAGAAGACAAAACAGATCAATGTAAACATAAAAATATTTTTAGAATTTAAAATATTAGCGGATTAGCAAAAAATATAAGAAATGATATAGTTATATTTAAAAAAAGTTGTCAAAAGCTTACGCAGGACACATCGATTCCAAATTTAGTACTGCTTTTCCATTTTTAGAGATAATTAGTCGGTCAAAAGAGTTGCATGTCAAAAGCTCCGATGCACTTTGGCCGCGGTCACTTTGAATCAAAAGCCTCCAGAGCGACACGGACCACACACCGACACTAATCCCGGGGTGTCTGCGCTGCAGCCTGCGCGGCTCCTATTAGGGCTGCAGCCCGCTAAGCCTTAAAATTAGCCTGACTCGGATTATTGCGCTCGTGTACCCAGCCAAAGTTTAGACGAATTTAGCGAGTCTGCATCACGCTATAAGGGATGATTATTGAGGACATATGCGCATACTTATTATCAATATAAATAGAGTAGTCAAATGATTATTTCATTTCCTGTTAATATACTCAAAACTGAATATTATGTATTAACTAGCTGTGCCTGCGCGGCTTCACACGCGTAGATTTTTAGTACACTGTTTGGATCATCATAGAACTTTCGCGAGCCTTCCAGAACATTCTCTTTCCAGAACTTTCAAGAAATTAATCGAATGTACAGGAATCTTCTAGACACACCGACACATTCCGCCACTCAGTTCAGAACCTTATAGAACTTTCGGGAATTTTCTAGAACCTTCTCCTTCCAGAACTTTCTAGAGCAGGTTTTTCCTTAACCTTCTAGACTCACCGACACCATCGGCGCGCCTATTTTGAAATAATCTGAAGCATTTGCGACCTTCCCATAACAAAACAATGTGCTAGAAAGCACATTTTCATCCCCCACTTCCCACGCTCAGCCATCCCCACCAAACTCGCATATTTTCGATGTGACACCAAGGGCTATCTACCACCACAACCACCGGTGGGGGGGTATGGCTGGTTGTGGAGAAAACTTGGCGGATAGGGAAACACGGCTTTCTTTATATATATATATATTGATTGATAAATTCTTACAGGCCGTGAAAATATCAAGAACTTGAAATATCAAGGATATATTTTTTTTAAACATAATTTTTAAGATAAATTTTTACGCAGTATTTAAAGGCTCTATAGTGGCCTTGTACCAGTTTTCATAGCAAATCAATTTTTTATTTGTTTATTTCTATTCAATTCATATATAAAACTTTGGTTGGACTGAGCCTGTCTCACTAGAAATATCGTTATTGATACAGGCATAGTTTACAATATTGTGTAGGTTCAAAACATAGTAAATAGATAATAAAGTATTTAAAGTAACATAATAGAAAATATATCATATATATGAGGTTATATTGTGTTAGTGTGTTTGTGTAAGTGTGCCTATTTTATCTCTCCCCTTGTTTCGGATCCACTATTTTATTTTGTATTTTATGTTAGTGTTATGGATGTTTTTAATTCATCAAGAATGCAATTAAGTATATTGTAAGTAAAAAACAAATAACGATAACTTAAAAAATAATTCGTAATATTGCGATATCAATATATATTTAAATGGCTTATAAAAAACTGATCGTTAATTGGTATGATAGTTAAGGTAGATTTACAAGAATGCGACACTAAAGGGATGGAGAATTGAGTAGTTAATTAACACTGGACGGCTTAATTTCAGAGCCGGGGAGGGAGGAGAGCAATTAACATTATTGGAGAGGAAACGCGAGCGACCGGAAGGAGTTAAGGGCTGGTATTTACCAGATTATGAAGATTACGCCATAAATCTAATTAGCTCTTCTTCGTTTGTATTTAAAATAAATACTTTTTTATTATTATAAATGGTTGAGTGTATAAAATAATAATTTGATTGGTAAAATTTATTTAAAAAAATAGCATTTAAAACTACTCGACATAAAATGAAATCAAATGTGTATTCAGAGATATATTTTTTATTTCAAACATTGGAGGCTTTTCCAAAATTTAATAAAATAATATTTTTTTGTTACATTTTATTTCATTTTCTAGGGTTTGATTGAATTGTATATATATATTTATATTTTTTACGATGTAATTTAAAAGGATACATTTCAATATAAGAATAACCTTCGAGAAATATTCGAATATTTTTCTTAATTTATCCAGAAAAAATAAAATAACCTTACGTATGAAAATAAAAAGAGTTTGTATTGCTTAGAAAATTATAAAAACACATGTTAATGAAATTTGGTCCTCTTCACTATATCATACTGAACATCTTGCAGATCTTTAGAGATTGTTTGTCACAGTTTTTTCCTCGTCATTTCAACGATAAAATTTCATCGATGTGTAGTTCCGAAAAATTACAGTCGTTTGTCTAGATAAATAAGTTATAAATTGATAAATTTATATAGCACCTTTTTCGTAAGTTTTATTTTTGTTTTCACCAAATTTCATGCGTCTCATGTGCCTCAGATGTCACGATCCATGATTTCAAGCCATACACGAATAAAACATATATTAGGCACAGCGAAAGTGTGACTTCAGTTTAGATACGGCGGTCTTTCCATGTCTAGTCATGTAAGTCACCTAACTCTCTTTATAGTACTTGTGTCCCTTGGTTTTTGGTACCTTCAAATATAGATCAGAGAAAATGATACTTCTTGATAATTTCAAGGCCTGGAAAGATGTTTTTCGGGAAGGCTGGTTTATGTGGATCTATAATCATTTAAAACCGAATCAATTAATTAATTAGAAAGACATACAGATATACATACAGAAAAATCTAATCCACGAAAAAATATTTGGCTACTACCGGGATTCGAACACGGATCTCCTCCTTTCCGGGGCAGGAGCGTTATCCAATTACGCCTTGCATATTTCCGTGAATATACAGTATTATATTATATTCAAGAACACAATAAGAATGTGTTCTTGAATGTAATATAATCATTTGTTTTATTAGTCCCACGATCTATGTAGTTTGTTGTTTTCTTCTTCATTAAATTTCATCTTCTTTAGCGGTTGTATCGTTCGTATAACATATTAAAAATCTCAATAAATCATACATTAGTACTTTAATTTTATAAAAATATATTAAAAATATTATTTACATGAATAATATTTGGAAAAAACTTTTATTTTTAATTAAAATTTAAAATTTTCATTTATTTTATAGAAGCGCTTACTCTTCTTCGAGGTAAGAATAATAATTTTGTATTATAAAAAGGGCTTCACATTTTTGAAAATTTCAGATTTATAAAAGACTAGCGATTTTGTAGAACAAAAAGGTAGAGGTAGGTAGGTAGGTAGAGTTCAAAAAGGTACAATTTAACCTAGCTCTACGAACCCTGATGTAGTATATTAAAATTGAAATAATTTATAATTTTAGGTACCATATTCATCAGTTAATTTTAAAGGTGCCAAATTGCGTTTTGAAAAACTATCAAATAAGCATCAATTATTATAGCACACATGGATAGCATTATTTCAAAAAGATTAAGAATGTTGATGAGATAATTTTATTCTGTTTACCGATGCATCATTTCACCAATTGAAAACTTCAGGATAAAATATTTTATTTTTGCCAAAAATATAAATTAACGTTGATTATTTAAATTAAAATAAAAAAAAAGAAAATAATAAAAATTCGTGATTGTATTAACATAATATTTATTCCAAGGTTTTGGCTTTGGGGTGGGTTAATACTAGAATCAAAACAATAACATTTATTTACTCAGCATTAACATTGCATGTATTATAAAACTTAAGAACATGTTTATTCTAAACAAATACGTACCTAAGAGCTATACATTACAATATAAATAATGTGTAAACATTGTGAACATTTAATGATTCAAAATATTTTGATAACGTTAAAAATTTTCAAGAACATTACATTACTGGATTTTACCCGTAGAGAAAACTTCGTTAATAGTTTTGGATCATTTTGATTAATTTTTATTAATGGTTTTAAAATATCTTGATCAAGTTATGATACAGACTATGAAAACTATATATCAATCTTTAGCGGAATCGGTAATAAGGTATGGAATAACTAGCTGGGGTCTAACTTGCAAAACTAATATTAGAAAAATTCAAAATATTCAAAATTCGGCTATAAAATTAATAAATAAAGAAAGTGTTACTATAGATATTCAGGAACTCTTCAAGAAACAAGGCTCTATGCCAATTAATGCTATCTTGTGGTACAAACTAATTACACGATATCATGAAGATGGGACATATAAGCATAGATTGATTCATAAACATAGTACCAGATTTACGGTTAAAGAAGGACTAAGAATACCGAAGGTCGTAAATAAATATGGACAAAGAACATTAAAAAATGTCATAGCAAAAATGTTAAATAAAATCCCATGTCGTGTCAAAATGGATATTAATAAAAAAGGGCAAAATATAGAATTAATGAATATGTTATTAAATAAAAGATACTTATCTTGATTTTGGTAATATTTGTATTTTTTCTTGTATTGTATTGTTGATTTGTATTTGAGTTTATAAGATATATTGTAATTAATTAATATAAATGTATTTCTGGTAAATTCAATTTATTTATATATATGTATTGATGCACCTACAGACAAATATCAATGTGATGTTTTGTGGGTCTGAGATGTAAAAAAAAAAATAAAAAAAAAAAAATATATAAAAAAGTTACCGTTGAAATTAATGAAAATGACGAAAAATCGAATATTCCAATTAAAATAAAAGTTTAATTTGATATAATTACTTACAAAATGTTAAAAACATGATGATGAAAATGATATCGCTTGCTGAAATTTTTAGCAAGTTAATTCATTTTAATTTCACAATAAATAATTCTATTGTAATGAACCTCATCTAAGAAAGGGTTTCAAGCCAAATAAAATTAATCATTCCAGCGACGAAAATACATTTTTAATATAATGCGAGACCTTCTGTTTGAACAAATTTTGATATCCCGCAGGAGTTGAGGACTTTTCAAACAGGGAACAGTCAAGCAAAAGGCAGGAAGAGTCGTTAATTAATGTACACTACATTCACATATTATGTACACTTTGCGGCGAAACAAGCAAATTCCGCGAGTACATTTGTGAAATAGAGTCGCAGAAAATAAGAGTAGGTATTTTGATTCAGATAAATTATATAAATCTCAGAGAGACGACGCCATTTATGTGGGAAACGTGTATGGAAGTCCTCAGTTCTTAATATTCCACTTAATAAATAAAGAGGTATCATTATTCGCGAAATCTATGTTTACTACGTCGTGGGAAGGAACATATAAATATTTGAAGGAATACAGATTTAGAAATTTAGAATAGCTTGTTGGTCTTGTGGTTAGGACTCTCGCCTCGTGATCCAAAGGTCGCAGGTTCGAATCTCACTCCAGACAAGCAAGTTAGTCCTATTTTCATAGCATTCACAAGCGTTTAGCTTAATTTGAAAATAGTAAGAATATTGATGCAACACAAATTCTGTGTTCGCATCTCTATTTTTTTAAAAAAAAAAAAAAAAGAACATATACTAGTATATGTACTTTAACTTTTAAAAAAGGTAATATGTGGATATTCTAATGGTGGAATTAGTAAACTATATTGATTGATTACTTAAATTGATTACTTAAAGCAGCTCATAGAGGTAATATGCCTTGGGCCATCCTGTAAAGACTTCCATACACGTTTCTCATATAAATAGCATCGTCTCTGTGAGACTTCTATAATTTATCTTAATTAATAATTATCCCTCTGTTGACAAAATCCGTTAAATGTGTTCTCAGAACAAACATAAAATAATATTGTCAAAAGTATTTTGATTTGTTAAGGCTCTTCCGGTATTTTCTATAAAATTACGCTCAAAATAAAGTTTTCTGTTTTATACCCTATAAATTCTATTTGTATTTATTTAGATAACGACTTAAAAGACGTATTCATATTAAAATCTATACCCATAAACTCAATGTCTCTTTGTGTCTGTCTGTCTGTTCTCTATACAAATTACAAATCTACACCGTTTGTCCGATCCGACCCAAATTTTGCATACTTATTCTTTAGGATCCCCCTGATATATTTTCCATGCAAATTTGTACAATTTGACTCAAATTTTTAATATTCATTCTTTAGGACCCGGGAGGTAAAATATGTGACATTTCTTTCCTCCCTCTTCACCTCTCGCTTTCCTCCAAAAATGTTTCTTAAGTTTTGGAAGTAGAGTCTAAAAGAGGGTCAGATAAGGTTGTAACAAGGGACCGCGATACGTGTAAACCGGTTTACCGTCAGAAAAAGTATATTTAGCAATATTCACAAATGTACTTTTGGTTTGACGTTTCTAAATGCATTCACAGTAGAACCTCGTTAAACCGAAATTCAAGGGATGCAAAAAAAAAAAGAAATGCGATTGCGAAGTTCACCATAAAAATCATGAAGAAAGCCCTTAGTTTGTGAAAGACGTACATATTATTGAATACATTTCAAGAAATAAATTCAAAAACGCAATATTCATTATGTTAATGCAAAAAACGCGTTTTTTCTATTGCTAAAGTATATTATGACATAGGTATGTTCTGGTCTCATCTTTTGAAAAAAATCAAATTATTCTATATCCATGTGGTCCAGTTTGGATGGCGATAATCAAAAATATTTAGTTATTTGTGAATTTATGTAGCTATAAAGCTTTTTCAATTTTCCTCCTTTTTCGGGTCTTGTTATTAAAAATATGAAAGAGAATTAGCTTGCATAGTCTCACCGGAGAGGGACCAGAGAGTCTCCAAATCGAAGAGATGAAAGTCACAGGGCTTATGACCAGTCGTCGGCAGGCTTAAGGATGCTTTATATCATTTATATGTTCACCATTTTTTTCATCCCCTCCCTCTACCCTTAAAATGATATAAAATCGTCATTAAATTCGTGAAATAATGAGGTTGTTAGTTATAACTTCTTACAAAGAAAAATAAATATTTTAAAAACACAAATACACTTATTAGAAAAAATTATCGAAATTTATAGGAATTTAAAAACGTGAAAAATAATTTTGTGTTCAGGTACGAGGGATTAGCGCAATCTCAAACCATCCACACATATCAAGTCAGCCAACCGATGAAAATATACACAGAACTCTCCAATTTTAGGGAACGCTACATAATATGTATAAATAAAGAGTATTCTAAAAGGTACCGAGAAATATATAAAGGACACTACATGCGCGATCAAAAAGCCACTCGCTTTATTAGTTTTAAATAACATCTAGAAAAATTCGAATTATGTGACTTAAAATTTATTGATTTATGGTGCAACGGTCTAATATTTCTTTTCAAGTTACCATTTACCGGAGTTTTAGAATTATCGGAGTTAATCTACAATGAAATTAATATTTTGGGACTTGCGTATTTTAGAAATTTCGAATTATAGTGAATTTCAAATTATCGGGGATCGAATTAACGGGGTTACAGAAGATGTTTTTTGTTGAATTATTTTCATCTGCCAGCACAACAAGGGGTGTTGGATGCCCCACCCGCGACACTGCCACATTCCTCTCTGGAGTCTATTCCTGAGATTGAGCGACTATTCTTGTGGCTCATTTGTTATCGCGGTGAAGGAAAGGCGAATCGGGAATTGAAGCCGTTTAAAGCGAAAAGGAGAATCACTGGGAAAATGGAATTTAGGGAATAAACACATTTTTGTCTTAAATTTGCCAGTCAGAAATTAAATTAGTGTATACATTGGTCATTTGTACATTGAATTCCATTAGTCTCCAATCAACCATTGAACTTCATTACAATACGTATGTATTGGAGACTACGGCCCTTATAAAGAAAAGTGTAGAAAAGCTCAAAGGCACGCAGCGATCCATGGAGAGATCTATGCTCGGAGTAAGCCTCAGAGATAGAATTAGAAATGACGAAATTAGGCACAGAACTAGAGTAGTGGATATCATGGATCGTGTAGCGAAGCTAAAATGGCAACGGACAGGACACGTTGCAAGGCAGGATGCTACAAGATGGCCTCCCAGAGTTCTGAAATGGAGATCTTGGGAGAATAAAAGAGGCATCGGAAGACCTCAAAAGAGATGGGCCGACGATATAGCCGCTGTGGGGGGAAAGAAATGGCTACAATTAGTAAACAACAAGGAAGGATGAAAAGAGAAGAAAGCGGCCTATATCCAGCAGTGGAGAGACGAAGGTTGATGAAGAAGAAAAAGAAGAAGATTGGTCAATAATCTGCCAGTTCATGGGTTAATACTATTTCTACTGAGTAAATAAAATCACGAAAGTGAAATATACAAGAGGGTGGTTGCTCATGGCAGAAATAAAAGATTTGATAAAAATCAAGCTTTGATTGTTCTGAGAGTAACAAACAAGTATGGAATGAGAACACTAGAATATTTGGTGCCCATGCTTCTGAATGAACTGAAAGGCGCCTTTCCAACATGCCTGTCGACTCTAAAATCGGTGGTGGAATTCAGAAGGTGGTAGATGTCAAACGATGTGGCATATATGTGAACAAATGTATGAAGTGAATTGTATCATGTGAAATTGATGTGTATCATGTTATTATTTGTGATATTCAAAAATAAAATGAAATATCAATTGTGAAAATGTAAATGTAAAATTAATTAATTTATTAATTTATTTATTTCTTTTAAATTTATTTATACATATGAATGAAGGTAATTGCTTCACTAGACAATGTCTGTTCTGAAGCAACTACCTGTACAGTTTTTTTTTAAGTTTAGACATTAGCAAAAGAGAATATGAGAGATAGCAGAGAGAGATAGAGATAGAGAGAGATATATAGGGAGAGAGATAATAAAGAAGATAGATATATATATATATAATATAGTATATATACATATATATATATATATTAGAAATAAAATGTATATATTGTATGTAAGAAATAAACACAAACAAAAAACTATATATTAGAGAATTATACATTTAGACATTGTATATAGGGAGTAAAACCATTCAAACAGAAGCCAACAAAGCGGTTAGCAAATGTAGGCAGACTACAAAACGAAAGCAATGTGTCATATGTGACAGCTTTAATTTCATTGCAAAACAATTTTGCGACTATATTAATATGGACTGTATTGATATGGCTATATTAATATAAATGTAATATAAATATGAAAAATGAATCTTGCAGATAAACGTCTCTTTAAGACGTTTTGTCCCAGATTTAAAAAAAAAGAACTGTTGCCTTAATCACATTCGTGTTCAGTGCCCTAACAGTCAACCGAATTCCTCGCAGACTTTTGGTACTTCACCACCAGCAGAATTGTGTTGGATATGCAGAAGTGAACCTTCCTTATTAATATTTTATTTTAAAATACTTTTTCAAAAAAATAGAGATGCGAACATGTAATACGCGTCGCATCAATATTATTACTACTATAGAACAAAATACAAAATCCGAGTAATGTTTTCTTATTAGGATTGTTCAGAACTATTAAATATTCCTTTAAAATTGAATATGTATGATATTTATAACACTTTAAACATCATTAACTAGTACGGAAAATTGGACATAAATAAAAATATTAACAAATTAAAAAAATAAAACAGCAAAGCAGGTTTCACATGTAGATTAATTTTTTGGACAATTTAATTTGAAACACGTTAAAAATAATTTTGATTGTTTTTTTTGCAAGAATTATTTGGGCTTTTTTGTACTATTCCAATTTCTTTAGGGATTGAAAAAAAACTTAATCCACATCATTTTATGTCCCAATAAATCGCTTCACTTCGTTGATGTGAATTTAAGCTTCGCCGGAATTCGCAAGTTTCTTAATTTCGGGAATCCTTCGCAGATATCTTCTCATGTCGCTTCCATCTCAGTCTCACCCATGAAAATTTCTGATACTTTTCGATGCTAACATCAAATCAAACAGAAAATTCGAATAAATGATAAATTCGAATTAACAAAGTTCAAATCCTATATTCTACTGTAATTTCAATTTAAGCTAAAAGCTTGTGCTTGAAAATAGGAATTACTTGTTGGTGTCCTGGAATGAGGTTCGAACCACCGACCACTGGATCACTAGATCTGAGTCATAACCACTACATATCGACAAGATATGATATATCGTCTCTTGCATCTCGTATGTCTTTGGAAACTCCTTTGACCGTAGATTTAAGGTTAGTGACAGTTCATCAGGCAACTGCGTATATTACCTATCTTCTTCTCCTGAATCGCTTCAAAAGGAATAGAATACAGTGCACTGTTTCTTGGGCATCTTCATGGGCATCGCATTTGGCGATTAAGTGAATTTAGGTGATTTGGGAGAAAATGCCCATCCTTCTAAAAACATCTTATTGTATCGGCACGTGATGTATATTATGAGAGTGGCATGTGTGATGTGTGAGGTGATTCAGCAGAGGCAAAATAAGTAGTCGGATACAGGTCGTAAATTTTCTCACGATTAACTGTATTAAGTATTTTATTGGCAACAATTTACAGATGGGGCGTTTAGTAAATAAATATTACTTGTAAGCAAGTGTTACGACGGACGACTGAGTAAATGTACCTATCGGTGATCGGAACCTAGTTAGCCGCAGCGAGCCCCTGATTGGTTAATATCGCTCGATGCGTGCGGCTAGAGTCGCGACGGCTCTGGACCACCACATTAGCATTTTAAAAATTATGATTTCTGCTTATAATATCTATTGACAGAATTAACGAAATATTCCCAATATAATGTATTTACGAATATGTCACTTCTTCTTCTTCTTCTTCATCAGCCTTCGTCTTTCCACTGCTGGATATAGGCCTCTTCCTTATTTTTCCATTCTTCCCTGTTGTTGGCTAATTGTAGCCATTTCTTTCCCCCCACAGCGACAATATCATCGGCCCATCTCTTTTGAGGTCTTCCGATGCCTCTTTTATTTTCCCAAGGTCTCCATTTCAGAACTCTGGGAGGCCATCTTGTAGTATCCTGTCTTGCAACGTGTCCTGCCCATTGCCGTTTTAGCTTCGCTACACGATCCATGATATCGCTCGTTCTGCGCCTAATCTCGTCGTTTCTTGTCAACTGTCACTTGTACTCGGGGAAAGCAAGGGAAAGAAAGAATACCTGGCCGATTAATAATGCCAAATAGAGATACTTAATAATATCTCCAATTCAGAATATTTTGAGTTTGTTCAAATCTTTCAGAACAGTGCTGGATTTATGTCACAGAGACATTATTAATCAATTAGTGTATATTATAGATACCTCACAGAGACGAAACTGTATTAATTATGGGAAAGTAGGTATAGAAGTCATTTGGGTGTACACAGGACTTATGATCTGTCTTTTTATGGTTGGCTTAAGTGATCACTTTACACAATTGTAACATTCGCCATTTCCACCCATGATAGAATATACCATGCTTATTCATTTTTTGGAAGTTGTATTTATGTTCAAATTGCGTGGAAAGCTTTCATATATGAGTTGTAAGCGCCTTTTCCATGCGGCCTGTACAAAGCCATTTTCATTCCCCTAAATCCCCACAGATGTCGCTAATGAGAAAATCTACATTGATTTTTTACGGAATTTTGAGAGCAATATACTTTATTGTGTGTAATGAAATTCATCCGAATACTTGCATTACACTAAAATACGCCAGGAAATATTATTTCCAATTTTTGTTAAATTCCTTTTTACCAGTATTTACAAATCAGAATATTTTGAGTGGGTTTGAGGTTTGAGTGAAAAGGCGCTTACAACTCATATATGAAAGCTTTCCACGCATTTTGAACATATATACAACTTCCAAAAAATGAATAAGCCTGGTATATTCTATCATGGGTGGAAATGGCGAATGTTACAATTGTGTAAAGTGATCACTTAAGCCAACCATAAAAAGACAGGTCATAAGTCCTGTGTACACCCAAATGACTTCTATACCTACTTTCCCATAATTAATACAGTTTCGTCTCTGTGAGATATCTATAATATACACTAATATCTCCAATTAATTGTTGAAATACGTAGGTGACGCATAGAATATAATATATTTACGTGTGTAGAGCATCGAACCAAAAAGTGCTTTAAAAAATCAGCGCTTGATAAATGAATACGCCCCATTTATCCGAGAGTCGGTTCGGCATTCCGTGTTTTGTGTAAAACATACTGAAATAACAAGGCGTTGATAAAATATTACCCGCGCCAGGCTGGAGATACTTCCCGCGCATTTCGGAATAATATGAGCACAGCGCGGAGCAAAAGTCTTTGATCCTCTGAAATTTAACTGCTTGAATAACTTAAACAGTAACGCGTCGGCTTATCCGGAG
>JADDOH010000861.1:0-69708 GCA_016648135.1 Agrypnia vestita
ACAGACATGGGGTATAATGATATCAAATATTTATTCACAGACTCATCTATTGGAATGGAATCTAATATATTATCTTAATGGGATGATGTGTATTATGATCAACATTATTTAATACGTAATGCGCGTTGTCACGTCGCATTTCCCATAGGGGTGGATGGTAGATAAATGCCTCACATTCCATCGCCTTGACGTGAATTCATTTGTTCCGTATTACTCGTACATCGGTTTTCAAGTCTCTTTATATATTATATTTGTGAGATCCCTCTTCGGTCCCATAGGCTAGAAAGAAATGTACACCGGAGGATATAAATATTTAAAATTGCACGACGATGATTCACACTGACGCAACACGATTTAGGTAATTTACGTACTTGACCCAATGCCGTGTCGCAAAAGTGTCATGTCTACAAAATAATTTAGGAAAGCGGGTCGAGTAGTATTTTGCTGGGTCGAGTCAAACAAGTAGAGACAAAGGTTAGGAGCACAATACTGCAAGTCAAGATAATGCGTTGTCAGCCAATGCACCAGAGGAGGGATGTATATGTGCTGGAACACATCGTATCGAGCCTCCATCTTGGAGTATAGTCTGTGACCGGACCGTGAACTTCCCGCCACGCGTGCTCTCAGTCTTGCTCTGTTATTTTATTTGTACGCCTCCACTTGCTCCCGGAGCTTATCTCCGGGAAGAAATGCATATCTACGTGCAACCGCAACACTTTTTAATTCCACCACCACGCCCACTCCTTAAAAATATTAGAGTTGGTGGTGGATGCTACGACTAAGCAAGCAGGGTTTAACTTTCCCATAAAGCTAGAGAGCAGTAGGTATATGGAGCTGTATAAATCACACCAGTAAAGCTGGAAAATTTAAATTTCCCTTAAAAATGTACACTTGCGACAGGAAATCCAAAATTGATAATACATTGGAAATGTTTGATGAAAATCAGCTCTAAATAGATTTTTTTTATATTAAAGGAATCTATTGTACTAAACATCTTCACGACTATCAGAACAGAGAAATCTTTGCCAGGATATGAGAAATACTTAAGTTAAGTTTTGACCATACAATTTTGGGAGATCAAGTATGGGTGTTGTGGGTTATTAAAAATAGATTGTGACCAGGAGTAGGTATCTAGAAGTTTAGTAACATTTTAAATTCTTAGATGGTTCTCAAGAGTTCACGTAGTTTAATATTTTGGTTTCACACCGACCTTAGCATCTATTTATAAGTAGAATATTAAATAGAATTTTTTATTTATATTTTTGAATTATCGGTGTTTTGCTTTAAAAATTCAAAGTGTAGCATCAGATTCAATATTTAAAGCAATAAAGTTGTTAATTCATAAATATATTTGTTAAATTTTCGCCTGCCGTATATCGTTGCTAGCCTTGCGTGAAACCGTAACATATTTCAGGTTAAATACAAATTTAACAATGGAAGCGAACTTTGCAGTCGCAAATCTTATAAAATCCGATTATGAAGACCGACAAAGGCGAGAAATCCGCCCAAGTGCCAGACGAGCCGACAATCTCCCAGATTTGTATATGTCAAGCGCCTCTGTGTTGAAAAACAAACAACTTCGGAACATTTCACACCTGTAAATAAGATTATGTGCCGTTCTTACTTCTTCTCCTGACATTTGGTGTTGTAACCCTAGAACACTAAACATTAGTCTAACAGACTATACCTACCTTCGGTGTTTAAGTGTGTTCCCGGTGCAAACCGCCCCGCCGCGCATAAGTGAGGAAATTGGTGACCCACGTGTAATTAACTTGTACGCACTCAGAAAGCGCAATTTCTTCTAATAATGGGACGCCAGGTGTCACTAACGAATAGTGATCGAAAGCCAACATCAGTTTCAATCAAAAAGTTTTGTCGGTCCTGATTGGTCGATATTGTAAAATACTCGTACATACTAATTTTATCTCCTCCTTTGAACTTTTGTGATTCGTTAGCATATTTTTATTTATTTATTTATACAGTGTTGACAGGGGGTGTATTTATTTATTTAGTGATTGTTGAAAATAAAAAATGTTCCTGTCTCCTTAGCTAGACTGAGGCCTGTGGTGAAGGAGACAGGATCATCAGGGGCAAAGGTGGTTGGGAATGTTGAGAACAGAAGAGCAGAGTTCGTTAAAGTAATATTGTAAAGTAAATTAATAACCTAGTTGAAATTTTGTTAATTTCTAATCCATGATTCGCGAATTCACAAATGTTATTATACGACGGTATTCTTTTCGTCTTTCGTTTTCGTCATCGTTGAGGTTTCTAGAAGCTTGACCGATGTATTTACTATTATAATCTCTAGGTTAGAGGTGAACCGGATCTTTATCAGCTCAACGCTCAATCAGATCAGTCAGCTCATCATAAGGTCTTTGGTCTTTGGTCGTCGATATTTTTTTAGTCCCCAAAATCGATATATTTTTTCCGGCGACCTTTTTTTTTCAGCTCAACTCAGATTCAGATCAGCTGAACTCAGGTTCAGATCAAATTGAGCCGGTTCAATTTAAACGATTGAGCTGATGAGCCGGGTCAGTCAGGTGAGCCGGATGGCCCACCACTACTCTAGGTACCTACATAAAATTTCGTAAACTCTGCTTTTTAAAAAATGATCCATTTTTGATTTTGAACTGAGAACGCGCCTAAGTTATTATCAGTAAAATACTCGACTCCAATATGTAAAAGCTATGTATTGTAGTCAACATATTGCATGATTAAAAATATCAATTATTTTTGTGAAGGAACCAGAAAGAAGTTCGTGATTCAGGCAAATTAGAAATGAAAATATTATTTTATCGTATATTTGAAAAAAAAAATTAAAGGCCTTAAATCTGTAGACGTCGACAAAAAAGTTCAGAAAAAATAGGTTTATATCACGAAAACTACTGCAGTATTACGTATTAAAAATGACTAATACCTACTTTATAGAAAGTTCACTCTTTGGTTTGTGGTTTATAAATTTTCTTTGCGTTTTTAGGTTATCATAATGAACAAGTATTGGAAATCTCAATATTTGACAATATTTAAGAGTGTTTTTAGTTATACAATAGACAACTAATACAAGTGCTTTTCGCAATATTTTGTAGTAAAACACTCGACCTTTATAGTGAGTGGCTACCAAGCCACTGCTTTTACCTTATAGCCGACGTAGAATAGCAAAACCCTTATAAATTTAGATTGAGAATACCACCGCAAGATGGCGTCGTGTGTGTTACCCATTAAAATTCCTATTTCATTACTACGTATTGTTAGCTCGTCCTCGGACGTTATTTCATTTTGATTTGATTTTCATTATCCTAGTAGCTTTGTAACTTAGATATTTGAATGAATTCTTTGATGCTGTCACGGGATCATGGCAAACATATGACATTGCTGCCAGAGTAAAATTTATATTAACCATAAATATTCCAATCAAATTAAAAGGCGTGTTAATTTCAGAACGATGGCATGAACATGTTATTATTGAATATAACATGTTCTTCCCTTAGTAACTAATTTGATTTTTATGAAAAAGTGTAGTTAACATGTTCATCTCTATGATTTGTACATATTCTAATTATTACTCCCATTATATTAACTCGTGGCGTCTGCTTGCTTGCTGGCCGGCTTGCCGTCGAAAAAACTTTGGATCGATTTTTGACCCTTTTCCCGTGATCCAATCGAGCTGAAACTTTGCAAGCAGATTCGTGGCGATGATCAAGATGATTTATTAAATTTTCGTTAAAAAAAATAAATAATTATAGTATAATTTCGGATTTTTCAAATTGGAATCATTAGAAAAGTTTGATTAGCAACGGCGCAGCGGCCCGATAACGTCGCGGAATATTTTCTAAATTTGAATTACTCCGTCGGTATAATAGGTACATCACTACGAATTTCAAAAATTTACAAAACAATTAGTTCACACAGCAAAATGTCAGCAAAATTGGGTTTTTTGGGAAAAAATCAAATAATAATTTATTTCTTTTAGATTTCTGCTTGGTTTTGAAGAATTCCACATTACTCAAATCTGATTCTGACTAAATCATTTGACGCTGGAAATTCATAAGGTACGATATTGATGATAATTGAATATATATCTTGACATCTCAAGACATCTGACGTTTAGAAATATATTAAATTTCTGTAAGTTTAGTGTTATGTTATATGTTTTAATTCGTCTTTAATTATTGTTATATTTTACAAAGAAAGGGAGTATAGTAAAAACTTGGTTTTTATGGGTTACTTTTTTTTAAGTTCTGAACTTACTTCCAATGGAAAGAGCGTACAATATTTAGTTTAGACGGCTAATTAACTCATTTTTGACAAGAATGTTAGTTGACAGCTTCTTGCCATGGGGTCTTCAACCATTCGAGAGGCTGTAACGTTTCCTACCTGTACACCTAAGCTAAATACCTAACTATAAAGTTTAATAATGTAAGTTTTACGAAAAGCCCAAAGCTTGTGACTTTAAGCTACCGCATCGAGCTTTATTACAACTTCTGTGACTTTAAGCACACACTTTATGCTTTAAGCTACTAGATAAAACTTAAGTCGAACTTAGAACTTCGGAAGTATATTTACATGAAAGCTAATATTATTTTTTTTTTGTTAAGAATTTATATTTTCAAAATTGGCCAGTCGTGATCTATCTAGTGGTTAGGAAAATTCCTCCTCCGATGTGTCCGTAGCTATCCAAAATTCTTTTGATATGTGGTGAGAATCGTATTCTTACTAACGCGACTAGACTAAAATAGATCGAATTCTTACCTAACTATGGAAATAACAAACGCACGTAACTAATCCGTACTCGTCCTTCTAGAAACCGCTCTAGAATTCTACAGTTTCGCCTATATGAGAGATAGCCGATATCGTCCACGTCCGGAGTCGGCCTAAAAGCCAATTATATGCGGCGTAGCCTAGGAATAAACGCTAGTAGCAAAACTCCCTTACATTGAACCGCCATAACTATAATACCATCGGGGTTAAAATACTGTAATATAAAACAATACAATCGTTGCCAAGTTAACGGCATACGCTAAAGATTCCGCCCGCATTGATTATCAACATCTCATAATAGCAGCTTAGAACAGTGTCAGCACAACCACATGCGGCACCCATTTATGACAGATTTACAAGATATAATAGCATACGTTATATTCAAAACACAAGTAAGAAACCTACCGATAGCGCGTCTCACGTTGTCCAATCTGCTCAATCTGTTCATAGTACATAGTAGGGGAAGACAAACATATATATATTCACAACAACTAGGCGCAACAGAGGCTCAGGGCAAGCTTTGTCTGACATTATCGCAGCCCGAGATTCTAAGGGAATGGAAGGTACAGATTTGTAAGTGAAATTTAAGAAGTGTCTAACCACTTCTGTTCAAACGTGGATTCTAGATGCCCCCCCCCCCTGTAGGGGGGAGGGGGATGCGGCCCCAGAGCATCGCCGCATCCGGTGGTTAACTCCTGTTTAGACATAACCTCCCACACTAAGCTGCAGACCAAGATCAAGCCGAGACTCTATTGCTCCTGCTGGAATCCCCCGAAGTCCTCGCTTCCCGGCGACAAACATATCAGGAAGAAATCCCGCGTCTGATATTAAGGTTTGTATATTATCCCGCGGGGCAGTCAAATTGACTGGTGTATAATGATGAGGATCCCACGTTGCGGCTACATGAGCCGGATTATTATGATGTTTACTGCTGATTAAAGGGCTGAATGAACTAACTGGGTGACTGGAAAAGACTCTCCTTGAGCGCGTCAGTCAGAGCCATGTTAGCATCGCCAATTATAGTTGATGTGATTGATCCCACGGTGTAGTCTTATTGACTAGAGATATTAAATGATGGTAAAACAGCATGATTATTACAGTTGATTGTGTAGTTCCTGATATGTTTCTCGCTGGCCGGGAAGAGAGAACCCCGAAGGTCTCTGTATACAGCAAGTTAGAAAAGGTGGTGACTGATGAGAATGATGGTGTTAGTAATGCCATCGCGCTCCTGAATGCGGTCCCGATCATAAAGTTGATTGTTAAACTGCTGTCAGATCTCGTTCATTAAAGCGGTCCCGAGAATAAGTGTTGATCGTCGAACTGCTACCTGCCTCTTATAATTTCTCGTTCATGAGGAACGTCCTATCTCGTCCTTGAGTACGGAGTTATTACATTCACATACATTCATAACCAGAGCCCGAGCTCGTCGAGCCAAGGGGAGTGAAAGAACGTAGGGGCTTCTTCCCTCCGGCTGTGTTTGAGGCACGACGCTCTGGTCCGATTCGAAATGCATCACCTTTGCTTGACTGAACACATTTTAACTGTGTGGAGGCTTTGCGCAATTCTACTTAGACCCACCCAGAGTGTCCCCGCAGTCCCGTTCATCCCCTGGATCAAGAACACGCACCCCGTCATTTGATCCCAGTTACATACAACTATCTGTATCGCGAGTGTATCTCTTTCTTCAATCCCCTTCATTTGCTTCTCATAGTTGCTCGTCCATGCGGAACGCCCTGTCTCGTACGTTGATGAGGTCCCGAACGAAGGTTTTGATTGAGGTACGGCTACCTGAGTCTTATAGCTGACATTCATGAACATTCAAATCCGGAGCTCGAGCTCGTCGGGCCAAGGGGAGTGAAAGAACTTAGGGGTTTCTTCCCTCCGGCTGTGTTTGAGGCACGACGCTCTGGTCCGATTCGAAATGCTTCACCTTTGCTTGACTGAACACATTTTAACTGTGTGGAGGCTTTGCGCAATTCTACTTAGACCCACCCAGAGTGTCTCCGCAGTCCTGTTCATCCCCTGGACCGAGAACACGCACCCCGTCATTTGATCCCAGTTACATACAACTATCTGTATCGCGAGTGTATCCCTTTCTTCAATCCCCTTCATTTGCTTCTCATAGTTGCTCGTCCATGCGGAACGCCCTGTCTCGTACGTTGATGAGGTCCCGAACGAAGGTTTCGATTGAGGTACGGCTACCTGAGTCTTATAGTTGACATTCATGAACATTCATATCCGGAATTCGAGCTCGTCGGGCCAAGGGAGTGAAAGAACGTAGGGGCTTCTTCCCTCCGGCTGTGTTTGAGGCACGACGCTCTGGTCCGATTCGAAATGCTTCACCTTTGCTTGACTGAACACATTTTAACTGTGTGGAGGCTTTGCGCAATTCTACTTAGACCCACCCAGAGTGTCCCCGCAGTCCCGTTCATCCCCTGAACCGAGAACACGCACCCCGTCATTTGATCCCAGTTACATACAACTACCTGTATCGCGAGGGTATCTCATTCTTCAATCCCCTTCACTATTCCATTTATACAACAATCACGTGACTAACCTCGAGAGTCTAGCACCGGTAATAAGATCTCATTATGCTACGTTGGAAGTTAACATTGCATAACCGGACGGAATGCCTATTTCCCGCGATCATATTCAATTTGTAAAACGCAATAATATGTATTTATATATGTTAGTAATACGTTTGAAATGCAGAATGCACGTATGATGACCTCGCTTCTATCCTAAAGATAATTAAGATATAATCCCGACGTTACGTCCCGACATCAGTACTAATTTGCTTCCGCGTCCGTTACCGTCGAACTCTGAACCCACGTAATGAAATGAATAGTGACCATGATACAATGACAAATTATATAGCACGAACATTCCATTTGATACACATAAGAAAACATCAGGAATAAATAATATCAAAGGTTCTTATCTTAATTCTGTAGTTGGTCTGCTTCTGAGATGGCATCCTGATCCGAAGTAATATAACTCTCCACAATTGAGCAATTACCAGCGCCTGTGTAGCCCTTCATTTCCCTTGTATATATATTTTAATATCAGCGCCTGTAAAACTGTATTAGATCCTAGAAACAAGAAAACTATTCCCTCTACGCCGAGCACATACAGAACATAAACCCCTTCAATCTAGTTCATCCACGATTATGCAAAAAGGCGAAAGAATAGTAATAGTAAAAGGTCCTTAACTGACAGAAGTTGAAGTTCTCTGTAGACTGTCCATATCCTATAGTAGCGCCTGTGTTTTCCAATAACAACCTTCCAGTCATGTATTTAACTTAACGTCCTCCTTGTGTGTATGTGTGCTGCAATATCTGTCATCCAGTTAGTGATTCCCAAAATAGTGTTTTCCTTGTTTATATATATATATATTTCAATATCAGCACCTGTAAAACTGTATTAGATCCTAGAAACAAGAAAACTATTCCCTCTACGCCGAGCACATACAGGACATAAACCCCTTAAAACTAGTTCATCTACGCCGTACAATGATATCACATGCAGACATGACCAATATAATTACAAATATGCTTTCGTCCCGCCGACTGGACGCCTGTGTTTTCCAATAACAACTTTCCAGTCATGTATTTAACATAACGTCCTCCTTGTGTGTATGTGTGCTTCAATATCTGCCATCCAGTTAATGGTTCCCACAATAGTGTTTTCCTTGTATATATATTTCAATATCAGCACCTGTAAACCTGTATAGAATCCTAGAAACGAGAAGACTATTCCCACTACGCCAAGCACATACAGGACATAAACCCCTTAAAACTAGTTCATCTACGCCGTATAGTGATATCACTATCACATGCAGACACAAACGATATAATTACAAATATGCTTGCGTTCTCCCCCACATTGGTGGAAATATTCGCATTCGTATTCACCGAATAGTAGGCCTGATATTCGTATTCATGAAGGTAGTATTCGTTGCATCACTCTCAATAATAAAATCATATAGATAAATAATTACGGTAACTCATAAAAATATGACATTACTTATATTAAACGAACAAAGCAAAACAATCTGTCATATAAGTAAATAACGTGATCACGGAAGACCGAAGGTTAACTACCCCTGAACAAACCGCGAACTGCCCACAATAATGGAAAATGTTGTAGAAAACATTTCAAATATCTAATATTGAATGAATAAAACAATGCCATATGAAAAACTATCACGGTTACGGAAGACCGAAGGTTAACTACCCCTGATCAAACCGCGAACTGCCCACAATAATGGAAAATGTTGTAGAAACATTTCAAATATCTAATATTGAATGAATAAAACAATGTGACTATTATGTTTATTGAATGAATAAAATAAAACATCTTCTCACGTTTCCACCTAATAAATAATAACGAATACAGAAAACAATAAAAGCAAAAGAAGCCCATTATTAGCTCTGACGTGTGGGACCTAATCTTCCCCCTTCGCCCAAGCTGGGTTAACCGATTAAAAGGCGTAGCAATATATCGAAAGGTAATTATAATTACAGGTATGTTTGAGTTCCGCCACCTAGGAAATACGTAGATTTTTGATTTCAATATATTGTGCAATATACACTATGTTTATAATATCGTCCGTTGACAAGTAGTTATGAACTTCTTATAAAATATTATTCCGCAGCAAATATTCAAAGAAATTATATTAACTAAAATATTTCTAACATCTTGGGATCGCATACGAAATTGATAATATCTAATGCCCTTTGTGAACAAACTCTTCCTCTCTTTAGTCAAATAAGCTGATGTTTATGTTTACTCCGTCTATAAATATGCCGTATCAACGTATAATATAACATAATATATATATTAATGAAGATAAAACAATTTCAATTAGCGTTGCAATGAAGCGAAACAAAGGAATATATAAAAACCAAAGAAGTCCAATTTTAATTATTCGTTACTCAGAGAATATATATATTGCGCCCCCTATTGCTATTCTCGTTAGCGGAGACTCAAAATGTTTCCTAAATTTTCCATCAGGTGTCAGTAACGTATATTTCTAAAATATAATTGACAATTTCATATATGGGCCGGTTTTATAAGAAAAAATGAACTTAAATTTCCTTTGTAATTCAAGATATAAAGTAATCTTAAATCAAACTTATTACACTCAAATGAAACGCGCCACGTACTGCCGCTTACTATAGACCAATCCTTAGCGAAGGCTCAAACCCTTTCTTGATTCCCGCTAGGTGGCGGTAATAACAGGAAGAAATCCTCGTTCGATTTGAACCAATATCACACTAGCAATCGTGATATTAATTACACATAAATACTCCGATCCCAATTATTTCCAAACAATACAAATCATATAGAAATCCGTGTATTCAATCGCCAGTATAGATAACAAAGCATTCTTTAGCATAAGAATACATCCGCCCTGAAGAACCTCTCGCACATTCCGAACCTCGCGACATTGAATATACATAATTATTCTGAAATTTTAAATCCCACGAAACACCCTTCGTCAGTAAAGTATTCCATTTTAAAGCCTTTATATCTTTGGTAATATATGAATATCAAATTTAAGTGATTTTTCATATGAACAGCGACAGAATTATATATTTCATAAGCGTTATGCAATAAGTCACAGTCGCCACATTACGATTTCTAGTACATTAAATCCGAAGCGCGTATAGTAATAATTATCACTAGGCCCAAAATACGTAACAAAACAATCCACAACATGTGTCAATAATTGTTACGATCCAGAAAGTTCTAAATTGAATACACGAAAAAGGCAATAGAAATAAATAATATTGAAAATGCTTAGCTGTTCACTGTTCCAATTCTCTTTGAATTATTATCAACCTCTGGCTTTTTCCTCGATTCCAGCAAATTATCTTCCTTACTTCGGACTCTCCTCGACAAAGCCTCCGCCGACCTTCAAGCTGAAAACTCAAGTGCCGCTTTCTAATTTGTAACGCCTAACAATCGTCCCTATCTCGCGCCATCTTTGATTCCAACTCGCGTGTAAAAGTCAAAGTCTAACTCTAAGGACGCGTTTCATTGGTCAGATTCGGTGCTAACGCCCGCGTCTGTGATTGGACATCTCGTTAAACAAAATAACATAAAGCCTGCTTTACACGCCCGCGTGCAGAGATAATAAAGCTCGTCCGCACCTACCTATCCGGCAAAATATTTAATTATAGAGTATTTAACGGTTTGTGAAGCTTCTCTTTATTATAAACTTTAGCAGATAGATATTTTCGTATAATTTTTCAGCAATGTCTATTTGAATAGGCCAATATCGTTACAGTAGGAATACCTGACTCTTTTTTATTCAAAATTTCTGAGAACTTAAATATTGTTTGCGGTTTTATTATTACAGTTTGTTCAAAGTTGTTTATGCACTACTTATTAAAGTAATATTTTGATAAATGTTTTATTTTAGTTCAGAGTTGGCAGAATTCTATGAAATCATTTACATTAAGAGTTATTTTATACTTTTTAAGGGAGAGTTTTTTTTTGTTGCTGATTTAGTAGAATTGATCTATTGATTGATTGATATCTTTGCATGTCTGTAAAAATTTCCAATCAGCACATGATACAAAGTCATTGATTTTAGAAAAGTCTGCTTTGTGAAAGTTTACTTGTAAAGATTTGAATACCGTGATATTTAATGATTAAGGGTGGGTGATAATTATCGGCCGTTAAAATATTGTCATAAGTTTGTAAAACCTGGACATTTTCGGAGTTCGTTAGTACGAGATCAAGGAGACGGCCGTCTACGTTGTTAACATAATTTACCTGACGAAGATTTAAAAAACATGACATCTCAATTAATTCGTGCGCACTATTGTTCATGACACTGGTATATGTTTAATCGTTATTAATATTCCATTCAATGTACGGTGAATTACAGTAAGAATAATCATAGCATCAAAATATTTTGTTCTTATAGCTTCCACGTCTTGAAAGTGTTGCCTTTATATGAGTGGATCTGAAAGAGGTGGTATATATGTACATCCAATGATGATTTTTTTCTTTTTTAGTTGATATCAAGACGAATAGTTGTTCAATATTGTATATTTTTTATAATTTGTAATAATGTATAATTTTAGGTGATGTGTTTAACTTAGAGTTTCCTGTTTCTATTTATGTGAAGAATTATGTATGCCGTTCGTGTGAGTTATGAAACTGAAAAATATTTTATCTCCCAACGCTGTTATGACTTTTTGTGTTAGAGTTTTCTCTCTTTTTGTAGTTGCGCATTTTTCACAGAGCATGCGAGTCTCCCCTAGGTATAAATATTTAACTTTAAAAGAAAGTTTTTTAAGTAAGTAGATTATGTTTAATGTTTGTAGTGGAAATTTTAACTACAATTTTTGAAAAAATACAGACTTTTTTCTTTCACGAAATATTTAAAATGCGACTACTATGTGCCTATGTTCCGTGTTTTAATCAATTACCTACTGTTACAACCGATCCAGGAATCGGCGTCAGTTGTAACATTTTCCTCGATGTGTTTATAAGCTTATAGTTTAATTTCTATTATAATTAGAAAAACCAAAATATAATTATTTTGAAGACAACTAAATTGTCTACCATTGATAAAATTGAGAAAGTTATTTTAATAAATATAAAGATTCCTTTAAATTTCTAATAGCAACGCAAAAAAATCTTAACGCAAATTGGTATGGTCCATTTCACTGATTCAGGAATATCTAGGACTAATAGTAGATTAAACGGTAAGTAGAGATCGGAAAAATATTAACGAGTTTTATCAAGCTCAATTTGTCAATTTTATTATAATATGGGTGTATTTATAAATATATAATAACATAAATATAATATATAAACATATTTGAACTTTGCTAGTACATTAATAACAGTAGGTTCATATTCAATATCCTTCTCCGAGCAAATGAAAGTCCTTAATAAGAGGAGAATACCTAATATAATATTACGTATTTAGTCTTGTTTGTCAAAATGTACATTGACTTCATAATTAGGTATGTCTGCTGTTGAATTTGCGTACTTGCCGTGTTTTAAAGTGAACCTCTTAAAACTTTTAAAAATAGCAAATGCTTAGAAAAATTCATGATTTCATATATTTGGATAGTATATTATACTCTTGGATTCGTTTTATTAAATATTAAATAAAACATACTTTTTATAAAACAATATTATGTAATACAACAAAAATACCCAATATTTTAAATGAACAAAACGATAAACAAGCAGACCATATCAAAAAAATTGTGTAATATATTGTCCGACGTGGGAACAATAAATTCCAGTATCCGCGATCGGTACGAAATTGCGCGAATGATTACATGCAAAATTATATATTGATCATAATACTAAATTAACAAATAACATGTTAAAAAAGTAATTTTTTTTTTAAAATCTTTTGTTTACCTATCAATAGATTAAACATTATTTATAAATCTACCATATATTTATTTTTGATTTTGTTGATGTCTATATTTTTTTTTTTTAATTTTTAGTATACATTGTATCCTGATGACCTGAAACATATTAATAATTTAATAACAAAGTGTTTTTTCACAAAGTGTTTTCCTTTCGTCCAGTCGTTTAGCAATTTATCGAAGAAGTTGTATATAAGTTGAATTATTTATTACAATAATAATAATTATCACTCCATTCCTTATACTAGGAGGATGGGGAGCCCAAAGTCTGGACAAGACATTCCATCTTCCCCTGTCTTGTGACGCTTCGGTAATTCGACTAGTCGCGGCCCAATCCGTCTTAATACAATAATTTTTCCTGTTTGTCCCAGTTTAATCTGGAGCGACCCACCGGCCACCATCCCTCCAGAGTTGCTAAGAAGATACATCTTGCCATTCACTTTTCTGGCATAATCAAGACGTGTCCAAGCCACCTAACTTGAGACATTTCTAAGTGTAGAAGTAGCAGTATTCCAAGGTGTCTTATGATTTTGTCTAAATATTTCTCACTCTGTCCAATAATTTTACTACCCATTTCGGTAGTCTGGATTCTTGTTGACACTTTCTCTCTAAGAATCCATATTTGGGGACCGTATTATAATATTCGAGGGGTGTTAATTAAAACAGGAGTGCTGTTAGTTGTTCTCATCGCATTCGTGAAGGTCGTGTTCTGATTGCTGAGAAAATAACAACAGTAAAGTCACCTGCGAATTTTCCACCTGCCTGGGTACGTATACTCCTATACCTTTGATGGGATATCAGGAAAATAATTTTATTCAAGCACCTACCCTGAGAGACCCAATAATCTGCTTTATGGATAGAGCGGAAATCGAATAGTAACCGTAGATCAAGTTAGTAAATTAGTTAGATATTTCAATGACGTATGGATTAAAAATGTAGATTATCGAAACGTAACGTATAAATGTTGAAATATAACCAAATGTACAAGGGACAGTATGTCTTTTTCATTTAACTTTTAACGTACCTAGTTTATGTTTTATCGTAACGATTCCGAGTAAAATTAAAAGTAGGAGTTAGAAAAAGTGTTAAGTGTTAAAGAGCATTAGAATTAGCGTGTTTCAATTCCGAAACATCTTATAGAAGGTTTGCATGTGAACTGCATGTAATTGGAATTCTGTATGTAAAAAAATATATATACTAAAATGTTTGTGTGGTTATTAAGTACCTACATTTCGAGTCACTAAAGAGCAAGAAATATGTAAGAAAAAACATATTCTATGCAGGAGTGGTATAATACATATGTCATATGTTTTTAATTAAAAAAGTTTTCTCTCACGTAGCCAGAATAATATAATATAAAATAATATAATATAATATAATAATAATAAATATAAGAGTGCTTGTTTTGCTTTTGCTAACTCTAGACCGCCACCTAGAGTTCAAGCGATCGGAAATTTGAGACTACCTCGTAAGTCTTATTTTCATAGTCCAAAATTTTAGCCTATTTCGGAAATTATTTTGATGTATTTTGTGCATGCATATTTATTTTAAAATCTTATGTTCTGTCGAATTACCATAATTTCAGCCTTGTGAAGGAGATCGTGTCAAAAAGGTGTAAATGTTGGCAGGGTAAGGTAAGATGGTATTACCACGAGCCTACACGCAAGCACGGCGTTATGGTCCAGTGAACCGTGCGGTCGCCGTGCCGGCCCTGTGCGGACTTGCCTTTCAAACTTGGAACGTTTTGTTTATCCAACTTTTCACCCCTACCCTTGCTGACAATTAAGAGGGTTGGGGAGCGTCGTAAAGGGTGCGGTTTACGTAATGATAGCACCAGCTTTAACGTGTTTAGCCGATAGGTATACCTAAAAAATAAAAAGTAAAGTGACTTCATCTTACGGGTATAAACTGCCGCTCTACTTACCTGTCCGTAATCGCTGCCCTACATATTTTCTCTCGCCTTAAAAATAACGATGCGACACGAGACCCGTGTTATCTTATACGTCATAATATTTCTTCAGTTGGTTGTCGTTGGCAGATTAAGATTCTTGCCTAGAGACGCAATGGTCGGTGATTTTAGCACTTTTCCAGGAGACCAGCAACTTAGACCTATTTTACAGAACAAGCGTTTAGCTTAGTTTGAAAATTGTGAATAGAAAATTATAAATGTTGCATGATTTCGTACCTCCATTTAGAAAAAAAAAAACTATATTTATTCATATGTGTTATATTTATTTAACTCGTTGAAATTATTTGTGTTAATTCCAAGGCTTGATCTATTCGTATATTTTCAAGCATCCTTGAATTTTGAATTACAATTAATTTTAACATAAAATCTTGTTTAAAACGGTTTAAATATTTAAAAAGGTGTTAATTTTCACACATAATGGAAGATTTGGCCGTTACATCGAGTTTCGATAGGAGGGGCCGTTAAATAGGAAGTTTATCATAAACGAATTACGCGGACATATGACTTTTTTGTTCTGAAATTGAAAACGTGAAATGTGAAACATGAAAACATTTTCGCAAAAATGTTTTATAGATTACTTGCATCCATTCTAGGACGGGTTTTAAACTGATTGTTTAAAATGTTCCTAAAGCAGGACCTTCTCCCTACTCACTACTCCCTTCGATCATGTGTTCATTATCACCTTCGATCACTTGTTCACCATCACTTTCGATCACTATCAACTATAAACACATATATATAAACAACTATCGCACTTGATAATAAAGGTGCCCCGTAGGTGTAACTATAAAATACAATTTAATTGATGTGTTTTAACAACTACAATTTTTCTGAATTTTCCAATCATCTCATAGAAAATAATCAAAAATTTTACCTAAAAACAGGGGTAAAAATATTAAATTCTAATAATAAAGTTTGTGAATAAAATAATTTAGATTTTTTCACATACGGTAAGCTGTAAATAATTAAGCAACTCTAATAAATAACCAAATCAATTTTCCATACAGCCCTTCGTTCAATTAAATTTTTAGAAAAGATTTGGTAGCGCTCACTTTAGATCCTGCCACCCTCCCCCCCCCCCCCCCCGACTTTGACTGAATTCGTTTTTTAGGCAATTTAGTGCATGTTAGACCTTCATAAAATTAATATGCGTGGGATAAATATTGGTGACAGATTAACAATACTATGTGGTGTATAGTGTTGTGAACGTAGTAGTGTAGTGTTGGTCCTGACGAAGAGACAGACGGGTACGTCTCAAAATCGATAGACCTAAAATCTGGTAGTGGTTTATATTACTCTAACTAACTTTCTTTTATAATATCTAACCATGAAGTTAATGCTTTAAATTTTAAATTTAATTCAGTCGAGTTTAAACATGTTTACTCCCTTTATATTAACTCGTGGCGTCTGCCTGCTTGCTTGCCTGCTTGCCGTCGAAAAAACTTTGGATCAATTTTTGACCCTTTTCCCGTGATCCAATCGAGTTGAAACTTTGCAAGCAGATTCGTGGCGATGATCAAGAAGTTTTTTCAAATTTTAGTTAAAAAATAATAATACGTGTAGTATAATTTTAGATTTTTAGAAATTTTAATGTTTTTTTCAAATTGAAATCATTACAAAAGTTTGATTACTACCAACGGCGCCGGCGACCCGATAGCGTCACGGAATATTTAAAATTTGAATCTCTCCGTCGGTAGGTATAATAGGTACTTCACTACGAATTTCGAAAATTTATGACAATTGGTTCACAGATGACAGCACACTTCGGTTTTTTGGGAAAATCAAATAATAAAGAGATATTTTTGACATAGATATTTGTCTAGACATGTTTCATTTTCAGTCAATCAATTATTAAATGATGGTAAACTTAATTTACAAAGAAAGGGAGTAAAATAAAAACTTGGTTTTTATGGGTTAATATTTTATTTAATTTCTATTAAAACTTTGCATATTACATAATGTGGTTTGACTATGGGTAAAACTGTTCACTGATGAAATCGATAAATATTTTTATATAAATTTGCATAAACTAAAAATAAACAAAACAAAAAGTTTCACTTGGATCGCGCGCTCAGCGCTCATCCAATAGTGTTTCTTAATGTAACGTTTACAAATGATTTTTACGTCAGTGTTTTCTCATCTGAAAACTTTAAAATGATATAAGATTCAAAATTAAAAGAAAATGTTTACAATGAAACTGACTGCATTATGATATACATAAAATAAATTTCTCGAGAAGTAAGAAATGTATTTATAATCCAAGGAAAATGTGACATGATATGTACCCAAAAGTAAAACATCTTATACATCTTTTATATAACTCTTTTAAAACCAGTTCTCTCTCTTCAATTCTTCTCATCCATCTGTTGCCTATCACTCTTCTAATGGCGACCAACACTTTTGAAGACAATTTATATTTCCAAAACAATTTTCCGTTTTAAACCGCTCACTTAAGCAATAAAATGTACAGCAACGAACGAGTATACCCATCCTTAAAGGGGAGGGCACAACTGGTACGTTTAATTTATAAAACGCTCGATAGGGTGAATTCTCAACAGATAACTTCCTACTCCCTTTTTGCTCTCTTTGCGAGGTATCGTTAGTTACTTTAATAAAACATCCACATTTTGTAAATAAATGTTCAGTCATACTTCCGCGAAATCTTTTCAAAGTACACTTTTCTGTAAATGTGTAGTTCTTTGTGCATGCTTTCTATTCAAGTTTATCGTCGATCGTTAGTGGAACCATCGATAAGAATCTTTCACTTCGCACAATTGAAAGTCATCGCGTGTAATTTGCTAGAAGCATTTGTCACTTTCTGAATGACAAAATGGTGTGGAGCAGCATAATATTGTAAATGTTGCGAGGATATTAATTTAAAATATCGATTAAATGTATTACCTATTGCATAACTTACAATAATTGGAAAAGTTTTCACAATTATAATTTAATAACGGTCACTGCGGAGAAAAAAATTATTCAATTTTTACAAAGATTGTTGGTGGTGTAAGTAATCCTTATTCAAATGGAATTCCGTCATGAATTAATAGTTTCAAAATTAGAAATAATAAATAGTGGGAGATATTTAGTGCATACATATAAAATTAACACTGTTTTCGATACACTAGATTTAGTAGTTAGATACATTACAATCGCAGTTATATTATTATTTGAAATTGCCGTTTTATATGATTTTTTTTTTATAAAACGTATACATATATTTCATTAATCGAAGTATTGGCCTTGTTCTCGATCCAGTTTTCTAAAACCTTCCTAAATCGATGTCTTCTTAAAAAGCTTCTTTCACAGCCTCATCGGATTTGAAATTATTTTCTCGTAAAAAGTTATTCAAATTCCGAAAAAAATGAAAATTATTAGGTGCAAGGTCTGGCGAATGAGGCGGGTTTCCAGTCAAAGCTCCTTTATTTTGATTATTATTTTATTATAATATTTTATTATAATATTTTAAGACGGCCGGTAATGGAAAATTAGCAGACTAGAGCAATTGACATGACTCGGTTGTTTGATAGCAAGCTTGTCCATCATCGTTTTCAATTCTTGACAGTATACCTCTGTAGTTATTGTTGTGCCAGATCTCAAGAAGATGTAATAAATAATGCATTTTTCTTCGATTTCATAAACCTATTACCATGTGTATAAAAGAAAATAAAGAATAATAAATTTTCAATTTTTTTAAAGATAAATGTTTCTCATAATATTTTTATTGTATATTAATTAATATTAGGTCCTCACATATGAAATTGGCGTTTTGCCGTACTGGCAAATTTGATCTCAAACATCTTCTCTTTGGTAAGGAATTCCAAATCCAAATTTATACAGCTATTTACTCATGTATTTGTGTTTTGAAAATTATAATTCATTTGTTTTTTACTCAATTGTTTTTTTCTTTGCGTCACTCAGTTTACAAAATGAAAAACTTGAAATATCGCATTATTTACGAGTACGAGTTCCACCGTGGCACCAGTGCTGCAGAAACGGCTCGAAGGATTAATGATGTGTATGGCAACGGTGCCGCAAAAGAAAACACAGTGCGTTTTTGGTTCCAACGTTTTCGTTCTGGAAATTTCGACCTGCAGAACAAGCCCCGTGGACGGCCGGAGACCAAAGTTGATAATGAAGAATTGAAGGCTATTGTGGAAGCGGATCCATCGCAAACCACATCCGAGTTAGCTGCAGGCTGCGGTGTTAGTGATAAAACTGTTTTAATCCACTTGAAGCAAATTGGTAAGGTGAAAAAGCTTGAAAGGTGGGTACCTCACGAATTGAGTGAAGCAAATCAACAAACGCGCGTTGACTGCTGCGTTGCATTACTCAACCGGCACAATAATGAAGGGATTTTAAATCGAATCATTACCTGTGATGAAAAGTGGATCCTGTACGATAATCGGAAGCGCTCATCGCAATGGCTGAACCCTGCCGAACCAGCCAAACCATGCCCCAAGCGAAAATTGACTCCAAAAAAGTTACTTGTGAGCGTTTGGTGGACTAGTGCTGGTGTAGTTCACTACAGCTTTATTAAATCTGGCCAGACGATTACGGCAGATGTCTATTGTCAGCAACTGCAAACCATGATGGAAAAGCTAGCTGCTAAACAACCGAGGCTGGTTAATCGCTCTAGGCCACTGCTGCTTCATGATAACGCTAGACCACACACTGCACAACAGACGGCTACCAAATTAGAGGAGCTTCAATTGGAATGTCTAAGACATCCACCGTACTCTCCGGACCTTGCCCCAACAGATTACCATTTTTTTCGAAATTTGGATAACTTCTTGCAAAGGAAAAAATTCAACTCCGATGGGGCAGTCCAAACCGCCTTCAAAGATTTTATTGATTCCCGTCCGAATGGTTTTTTTAGTAAAGGGATCGATGAACTACCTAAGAGATGGCAAAAGTGCATAGATAGCAATGGTACATACTTTGATTAAATAAATATATTATAATAAAAAAAAATCGGCATTATGTTCCTCCCATACTAAACATCAATTTCATATGTAAGGACCTAATATTAATTAATACGTATTAAAAATAATATTTAAATGGTTTTGAATTTACTTTGGGCATGTTACACTGTGTCAATATTTACATGGAGCTGCAGCCGGCGTTCTACGTTCTCTACATATTGCGGTCATAAGAAAATCCGAGCTTAGTGTCTAGACAAAACTGACTGTTTTCAAATCTGTGCAAATGCCCACCCTAATATATGGCCATCAAATTTGGATCCTGATGGAGAGAATGGGAGTGAGAATGAGAAGGATCCAGGTTGCCGAGATGAGTTTTCTAAGGGAGGTAGTGGGAGTCACATTGATGGACAGAGAGTGAGAAGTGCCGACATAAGGCACACACTCGGCATGGAGCCCCTACTCCTACACATAGAAAAATCACAAATGAGGTGGCTTGGACATGTGCTAAGACTGCCAGAGTAACGAATACCAAGAAGAATCCTCCTGACAACCCCGGAAGGAAGACGGCCGGTGGGTCGCCCCAGATTAAGCTGGGAGAAGCAGCAGAAAAATGTGTATGAAAACAGAACGGGTCTAGACTGGTTGACTCATGCAGAAGCAGCGCAAGACAGGGGAATATGGAAACACCTTGTCGAGTCTTTGGGGATGAAGATGATGATGATGAAATTTACTGTCATAATATAAATGCTTTATGGCAAGTCATATTATTTAACTTGTTGTGGGCCGTAAATTTTCGGAATTTTTTGTGATTTTTCTTTTTACGAAAAAACCATGAAAACATGCGTATATTAAAAAAAAAAACACACACATTCATATTATTTTATCGTAAGTGTCGAAACGCAATGATTTTTTTATCATTTAAGTAACAAAAATAATCTTTTTTTGAATTTCCATAATGTTGCCAGCGCAACATTTTCTGAAAAATAATAATATTTTTTTTATTTGTTTATTAGAGACAACACTACTATTAATAATAATAATCTTCTTCTGTGTGATATATTTTGTTGCACGGCACGGCACACGACGGGACATCGCACTCATAAAACATAAATATGATACACTTTCACACACACACATATTTCAAATAAACGCAACAAAATTGCGTGTATTTTTGTTAATAAATCACTATTAGTATTCAATTGAATCATAAACCAACAAAAACTGACAAATATCGCAAAACATATCGTATATATTTGTATATACGTGTACAAATAAATCGAAAATCGAAAAAATAAATCGTATTTCCCGCGCACATTGCGCGTGACCTTGACGATGGAATATTTGAATTTCGATTGCACAACACGCGATCGGGGCGACATCTACAACTTCTCTATACGATTTTGACGGCAGAAAAACTTCCGTTTTGATTGTTGATTTAAAATATAATCGGTGATGTTTTTGAGTTGAAAATGGAACGACAGGTCACAACAGGATTTCTCTATTGGGAAAAAATTACGTTTTTCAAATTCGATACGCGGCCGTCGATAAATAAATTATTTTGTGCCTGTCGGATATGTGCGTCCGCGGCCCAGGGGGGGTTAACTATGTTTTGAATGATTCAACATGTAGGAATAAACAAAATTAAAACTAAATCTTTTAGAATAATATAAAAATTTACCTCAAACCCACCAATAACCAACAGAGCCTGAAGTTTGAACTCCTTCAAACGGGCAGCAATTTCCGCAAGCCTGCTACCGGGCAGGGTGCGCTTTGTCCCCAAAAATGCACCACCTTGGGCTACCCACCCTGTCACATCAGACCTAAAATTAACATTAACATGTAACTAGTTAGTATATTTCAATGCAATACAAAGATTCTGGCTTCATATTTTGTTCTCTTATTATTGACAAATTCAACCTACAATTTGCTTTCTTTCAACATTTAATTTAATTTAATATGTATTTATAATTACATTACGAGCACTACTTTTGCACATTTTTGTTTGCAATTTGACATTCTCATTTATTATCATTGAAAGATTTGGCAGATACTTCGTGCTGCAACATTATAATTTAAAATATGTTTTATTTTAGAATATTTTGAGTATGTCCAAATTTTTCAGTACAGAACTGGATTGTTGTCACAGGGACATCAATAATCAATTAATGTATATTATAGATGTCTCACGGAGACGAAACTGTATATTTTTTTTGTTAAGGGAGAGTAGGTATAGAAGTCTTTATGGGTGTACATAGGACTTACGACCTATCATACGGTTGGCTTAAGTGATCACTTTACACATATGTTTTATTTTACTTTGTTATACATACACACACACAATATGAGTTATGAAATTGCTGTGCTCCTCTCGAAACAATAGTACTAATTCAATAACTAATACTGTATGTGTTTGTATTACAAAGTAAAATAAAACACATTTGAAAAATCTCATTTATTATTTTATTTTTCATCCTTAATTAAGGGGTTACGTGTAGTCAGGATTTTTAAAAAATCGAAATTTTTTTTTGGTATTTTCTTAAAGCAAAATGTTTCAAAAATATTGTGTGAAAATATCAACTCGATCCGGTTATTAGTTTTAAAGATATATCCAACGATAACTGTAGGGCCTTCTGCTGCCACCAGTACTGACACGCGGACGCTATTAGAGCCGGCCGGGCTGACAAACGGGGCGACTGCTACGGAACGCGATTCTTACCTGATTAATTCTAAGAATAATGTATGAAATTTATTTTATACTTCTACTTTTAGACATAAGACCCTTTAGGCTAACTGAGATTTGATTTAATGTTAGTACTTCAGTGGCAGTGAAACCCAGCAGTCGATAGGTAGTTGTGCATGTATTATAATCATTTTCAAAAATTTATAATGAGACGTCATGAAGTTATGCAAGGAATATTAATGATTGCCAATGCATAGGATTAAATTATGGACCTAATGCACACCGGTACGCTGAAAAACTCGATATAGAGCGCATAAAGATTGCTGACCAACGTGCAAATCAGGTCACTCGAGAAGGCAAAATGAGACGTGGATAAAAAAAATCAACATCTTGAAGGCTTACACATTGGCAGAAGATGTATTATATGTACCAAAAATAGACAACTCTACGTAAGTAATTTTTTAAATTGTATTTGTATTAATTATTTATGCATAAAACTTTAAACGCGTTTTTCTCAAAATAACATTTTCTCAAAATAACGTAATAAAAAGCAATAATAAATGAATGATTTTTTCCCTCAAAATTCATAATTAAGCTTTCAAAGACCGCCATTTTGCTAAATTTGAAAAAAAATAAAAAAGCTTCGATTAAGCACAAGATAAACTATTAAACTACTAATTTATTTTTGTTTCATTAAATTTAGATAAACCATTAAGAAGCACTGATGGACACCGCGAGGCACTACTTGCAAAACAGGGATCAAGAATCGAGATTCTATCGTGGTCCAGTATCAAAAATATTATTTGAAATTTTCGGTATAGTTACTTAAAATATAGTGTAAAACGTTGGTATTATGTATTGAATCAAAACATTAAACAACTGTTCAAAAAATTTTTTTGAAAATGTCTATTTTTTTGCACCTCTGACTACACGTAACTCCTTAAATGTGTTATTCTGTCCATGATTTTAATAAATATATCATAACTTAACCACTATATTGTATCATTCGTTAGTAGAAATGACACAACAGCAAAATGTGCAGCCTAAGTAAAAACCTTATTAAAATCTTAATACCATCTACGTAGTTTTATAATTGAATTAATTTATGTTAATGAAAGCTGACCAATCAATGTGTTTGACGTTTCCTGCGATGAGTCCTTCAATGCCATCATGAATGGCATAAACCACATCACCACGATAAATGCTGTTACGGACAAAAGACCTAACGGCAGCATTCATTCCACAAGCCGGAGCACCAATATGAATCACACCCAAATTGTAGCTAATCTGAAACAAAAAAAAATTAAGCTTGAAATACTTTGAGTCTGCAAAACCAGCTGGTTGGGCTTTTTTGATGCTACAGGCCATTAGGCCTAATCACTACCTAACACATCACAAAAACACTCAGGCTTGAGAAAATTCAACGTAACCTCACCAGAAATCAAACCTTAAACCCCCGAAAACAGAAATCAAACTGAAATAAATGCATATATACAGTAGAACCGCGAAATTCAAGGGACCCAAAAAAACATTTCAAATTATGCAAAACCCCGTTAGGCCAGGCGCGCACTACGAACTTTTCGCCGCGCGGCAAAAAAACCTGCGACATTTTGACGTGCGATGAAAACAGCAGGCGCGCACACTACGGCATAATGCCGCTGATCAGTTTGAAAATGGATTTAGTAGAAATAGCTTGTATTTCCACAAAAAAAGAAGCGGTTCTGGGTACATCCTCTAATTCGTGATCATTTGAACAATGGGCAGTTCTTTAAAATATTTGGTGAACTTAACGATAACCCTGAAAAATTCTTCCAATATTTTAAAACCTTCTATAACATCTTCATCCAGATCAGCAGAATTATTGCTTGTAGCCATTGTTCTTTCACATAAAATATTATATGGGGACAGCGAAACAGCGCAAAGTGGGCGCATCAAGACTTTAAAAAGATGCGTTATTTTGCCGCTGACCGCCGCGCCGCAAGTGAGTTGTAACATTTTACAGATTTTTCGCTGCTGCGTTATTTTGCCGCTAATTGCGCACAATACGATTCAAAACCCTTTGTTACAACACTGCGGTGCGACATTATGCCACAGCGTTTTTTCGCCGCGCGGCGAAAAACTCGTAGTGAACGCGTACCCTTAATTCAAAATTCAAGGTAAAAAAAAATTGCTATGCAATTGCAAAATTTGCCAAAAATCGTAAAACTCCATTAATTTCGTGAAAAAGTCTGTATTTTTGCATATTTCAAGAAATCATTTCGAAATATGCGTATACGCAGTTCAGTAAAACCTTGGTTTTACACTTCTCTAGGGGTTAGCAAAAAACGGGGTCAAACTGAAGAAAACGTAAAAGTTAACAAATGAAAACTGTATAGAAAAATCGGCTTTCGATGAAAATAAAAACAATTAATACTTTAATATTCAAAAGTGTACATGTTGCTAAAAATCGTAATGAATGTAGAGTTGAATTTTCTAAATATTTCAGTGTAAAACCTGGGGAAATGAAAATATTCTTCCGCCAAATATTTCTATGGGAATGTATGGAGATGATACGGGCCTTTGACTTTTCGGTATAAATACATAGTGGAAAAATGTGAAAATGTGGAATATAAAACTGAAGGTTTAACTGTATTTATTATGCTAATACAAAAAACGACATTTACCTATATTAATAAAGTACCCGATATTGACATATTTATTCTTCTCACTTGTGAAAAAGTCAAAATATTTTTTCAATTTTGTAAAATTTCAAAAAAAAATTGTATTATATGAATTAACTTATTTTGAATTACGAATTACCAAAGTTTTCGAATTATCGGGGTTAATTTATAAATTTATTATGAAATTAACATTTTGGGACTTTTGGGTTTTAAAAATTTTGAATAATGGCAAATTTCGAATTAAGGGGTTTTTAATGCATGTATGTATAAGGAATTAGAAAGATTTTTTTACTCTTGAGAAAGATTTTTTCTGGTGAAAATTTGAAAACTGATATAAGTAGGTATGTACTTACATTTCCCTTGTTGGGAAGAGGTTTGGGTGGCTTCAACCTTGTCAACATCTTGTAGGTCTCCAAGTTACGCATGAAACTGCGTCCCCTCAATTGTACAGCAAGATCCCAGTTCTTTTCCGACATAGCCTACAAAAAATGAGAAAAGCAAATACTATATGCGTACATGTAAATGTATAATTTATTTTCTTCAATAAAGATTATCATTTTATTTATTCAACTGCAGAATAATATATTTGAAACAGGTGGATTGAGATTTATAATTTTTGAACTAATTGTAGATTCACAGAAATAAACATGAATTAGCTAAAGGGTTATTTAAGAACATAACTGTATATGTACATATGTTCATACATATATAGAAATTTAACAAAAAAACTAAAAATGTGTATTAAACCAATGTATGGAAGAGATTCCAAGTAACCATTTCGATAGATACATAATTAAATGTGTCTTTAAAAAAAAAACAGATGTCTTAAGCAAATATAGACTGCAAATAATTATGTGCAGCTGACAAATTATTTCAATACCTTCAGTTTGAAATTTTGTGAGTGCAAATAGAAAATTTGTTTACATCGATTGAAGCAATGGGAAATAACAATTTATGACTAAATAAGGTATGATATCTAATTCAATGCTTATTACCTGAAGGTGAAAAATTAAATATACGGAATATACCTGAGCGACAGCCTTAGTGCGGCGCACACACTCCATTAAAGGAAGTCGCACAGCCTGATTACCATCCAAGCTTACTACGCATGGTTCAGTTTCAGGAGTAGCCTCCATCAGAGCCATCACTGCCTCTGCTCCCATGCGGCAACCCTAGAACGATGGAGCCATGAAAATGAAAATAAGACTGAATAATAAATAACCCAACTGCTTCTTAGCTTTGTTCTAAAACAGTAATAATATTTAGGTGACGTGTATTCAAGTATACATGTCTATTTCTTTTTAATAAAAAAAATACTAATTCTTAGTAGCTCAAAACACCTTTCTTTATGAAGAAATCAAAATGACCTATAGACGTATTGAGAAACTGTCACAACATTTCTGCAGACATATTCTACATTTTGCACTAGAAAGGCATATCTTTAATGTGAGCAATCCAAATGCCGTCAGAAAATTGGATAGCGTGCTTGGGCTGCTCATATAAACTCTCACCAACAAGAAACTAACATAATATACATAGTCCATGTATAAATACCAGTAATCTGTCAAAAGCCGATGGAGATCCTCCCCTTTGCACGTGTCCCAGTACGGTGATACGCGTATCCTGGTTGAGCTTAGCCACCACCACATTCTTCACGGCCTCAGCTGTGATTGGATTACCCTCGCGATCAATGGCTCCCTCTGAGACGATGATAATATTTAATCTCTGGCCAGCCTCACGCTCCTGAACAACAATACAATTTTTTTATTGCACATTCAATAGCGTCATGTTACAAATGTCCAAAATAGTTGCAGAGTGTAACCTCATCAATTTGAAATGCAAGTAAACAAAAAAATCGCAATGTGATTGTGAAGTTCTCCAGAAATCGTAAACTCATAAAAAAAATGTATTTTATGAAACATGTATATATTTTATATAAATATAAAAAGATAAGTCAATAATAACTTTTTCCAAAGAAAATTAAACAATTTAATAACACAAAACACAATTATTATAAAAAATAACTAAAGAAGAATTTTAAGTAAAAAACAATTTTATATCCATTTAAATATGAGGAATTATCTTAAACTAAAACCATCGGTGTATATCAATAATAATGAAAGAAGCGTGCATAGGACTCCCTAATTTTAGGGATCGCAACATAATGTGTACAGATAGTGAATTCTACAAGGTACTGCGAAAAACATAAAGGACACCCCACACAGGTAGGCGTGCTCAAAAAGCCGGACATTTTACTAGTTATTAAAAACTTAATTACATAAGTACTTGTTAAAAAAAAATGTTTCATGTGATATAAAATGTATTGAATTATGGCATAAGGATCTAAAAATTATTTCTAATTCCGAATTATCAGGTTTTTATTATTACTAGGAAATTTTGTGACTTGTGTGGTCTAAAAATTTCGAGTAATGACAAATTTCGAATTAACGGGATTTCACCGTACTATGTAAAAATAATCATGTAATTGATGTATTACTCATTATATGTACATTTATTACTTTTTGAGTTTGGCTGGTGCCACACTACACCAATCTTCCTTCGCCAAACTTACATCAACAAAGCAAACAGATCGACCAATCATCCACGCGGTATGTTTGATAAGGGTATATTATACAGAAAGAAATGTAGTGGCGTTTGAACGTAGAATATAGACGACGAAAGATTAGCGCAGTGTTACTAGCCTCAATGTCAACTCAGAATGAATTATTATATTAAAATCAATAATAATTTGTCTATGCACTGATTATCTCATAAGCTACTAAACCCACACGATGCACTGAATACTGAGGAAAGAGTTCATTAATTAATATTATTAAAAATCAAGATATGTGAAAATAAATAAATATAATTTTGTTGTATCTGTTGTAGCTTTCATTTTGAATTTGAATTAAAATACATTTATGCACGTAAAGAAAGAAACCAATGCACAACATTAGTAAAAAATATTAGTATTAAGAAGACAAGATCAGATTTACAAAAGTGAAGCTGTTGACACAATAAATTACTAAAAGCAAAATGCCACCCAATTGTTAAGAATTTCAAAACTCAATTTTTAATTTCTTAATGTGCATAATTTCAAAATCGACATTGTTTGATGAACAGAATTGTGGAAAATCAGACTCAAGAGTCTTGAGGATTAAACAAAAACCATCCCATTGCCAGTTGGAAATAAAAATTTCGTGCTGTCAAAATCCCATGTACAAAGTGCGGACACAATAAGATAACGAGATATCAGAAATAATAAATACTATGTAATCAAATACATATATTGATTGAACAAATAAATAGGTTATTTAACCCTTTACTCGACTGGATTATGTATTGTACAACAAAATACATCAATAAAGTTATTCTATCACTCAACTGGATGTGAAAAACACTTTAAAACTAAAAAACTGTTAGTTGCTGATTATTATAGGATTTCCAAAAAATAATAACCCTGAGAAAATATCACATGAAAACAAGTTTTGAACTTTGCTAATTAACTAACCATAGCATCGTTTCGCCACAGGAGTAGGCGAGAGGATAACACCACACCTTTCTATGTTGGCATATCACTTTTACTTCAACCACATTCATACACCTTCTCATGCGCGCTCCTCAATTTTTGAACCGGGACCGTCCTCCAATGTTTGGTTTATCTGATCGTGCCAGGTCTTTCATGGATGCCCTCTATTCCAGCCGCCTTCAACACTTGCCTCGTATATTTTCTTTGCCATCCTCTCCTCATTCCGCATTACCAAACCACCCACTACTACGCATTACATTCTGTTCTAATTTGTTCATTCCTTACTCTATCAAACATAGATTTTCCACACATGCATCTTAAAACTTTGATATTATTGCTTGCCCAACGTAAATTGGCGTGCGGCGACTTTGGAACTAAAACCCGCCCCGCCCGCACCCGGCGGTAACCCCTCGCCCTGTCATTCAGTTCAATTAATTATTTGCTCGGGAGCTGTGACTTCTTGATTATCAATTTACACTGAATTATGTCCAAAACATCCAAAAACAGTCCAGGATGGTGCAAGAACAATTGCCAATGAAGTATTAAAGTTTTGCGAAACTGAAAAAGCAAATAATGGACCGATATTACCGTTTGACAGGTTAACAGATAGAGCGACCGCCATTACTGGTTCGTTTCTTATTACTTTAGTGTTGGCCGACCAAATTTCTACTAAAGGCTCTGACACCGGTCACCGGACATTCTGTACATTATGTATTGTGTAATAAATTTACACCCTGGCAACTTCTGTTACGCGACAGGGACGCCCTCCCTCGCACGCCTAGTTATACTGGTACATCTATAGATTTATTCATTAAGTAATATTTTTCTTCTTTGTTTCTATTAATTTCTTCAGTCCTCTCTGCCTTACAAGATGTCTCATCTCTGCCCAAACGAATAACACCCACGCTATCTTACCTATGCATCTTTAAAGTGATTCCACATCTTCTCTTTATACTATATACTACCCTGATTCTCCACTCACATTTGAACGGTCTATCCAACATAATTTCTTCATTGTTACATTAAACTGATTTTGTTTAACTTTATCATATTTCTAGCTTAATTAAGAGCTACAACTATAATGCCAGCGGCTAAACAGGCTGACAATCAGGCATACTATAATATTATTTCTATTGTTCTATTTCACATATTTCATTGCAATTCTTGATACAAAAGAACCCCGATAGTTTGAAATTCATCATAATTCAAATGTTCTAAAACACATAAGACCTAAACACATAAAAAATGTCAATCTCATAGTTGATTAATTCCGATAATTCGAAAACCCCGGTAATTCGCAATTCAAAATAATCTTTAGACCCTTGCGTAGTAAATCTATACATTTTAAGTCTATAATTTATTTAACCACTTAACCAGTTGGCTTTCGGCGAGAAAGGGTGTCCATAAATTACCAAGTTTTTTTTTACACTTTATTAGAAAATAATTACCAAGTAAAATAGCTTGTTGATCTTGTAGTTAAGACTCTCGCCTTGTGATCCAAAGGTCGCAGGTTCGAACCTCACTCCAGACCAACAAGTTAGTTCTATTTTCATAGCACAAGCGCTTAGCTTAGTTTGAAAATAGTAAGAATATTAATGTGAGACATATTCCGTGTTCACACCTCTATTTAAAAATAATAAAATATTAATACAATGTGTACGTTAACTTGATAACGATATAGCATATAATGTAACACGGCGACGAACTGCGCACAACTAAATTTTGTAAACAAATATATTCCGCTCGGAGATACCCCTACCACTAAAACAAGTATAAACTCGATCTGACCAAAGTCATTCAGGCTCGTCAATACAATACAATACATTTTGCTAGGAGAAATTCCTACCAAAGAGGTCAAAACAATTTTTGACCGAGCGAGGCTCGGGCTCATCAATGCATGATCAAACTCAGCGCCCGAGTCATGCTCGGGCAAAACTGTCATGTGGTTAATAAGTTTAAAAAGAAATAATGTGCGTGACTTTTTGAACGCACACACCAGTATGGGGTGCCCTTTAGGTATTTAGCGTTACCATGTGGAATCTCCTTTGTCTATATAATATATATTAAATTATGTCCCGATCCCTAAAATCCTATGCATGCTTCTTCAGTTGACTGCCTTGACATGCGCGGATAATATTAATTTGCAGCGTTTGCACTAATAACTAGGACTTGGATGTGCTTAAAATTGTTTTTGGCTTTTTAAAATCCCTTCTAGTTTGATAACTTTTTCTAATAACTGTGTTTGTGTCGTTAAAATATTCAATTTTCTTTGGAAAAAATTAAACTAACTTATCTTATTATTTTATATATTTGTAAATTATTGTATTTCTAATAACTTTCTTGTGCCGCTAATTAAAGTGCTTGTGTTCGTCTGTCTGATAAATGATTTCTTGAAATATTAAAAAATGTGTTTAAGAATTTATTGCAAATTTCGCAATTGCATTAAAAAAAATTTTTGGTACCTTGAATTTCAAAAATTAACGGGGTTCTACTATATTCCATTTACTCTACAATCAGAATATCTTAGGGTTTCCAAAATTCTACAATACATAAAACACCTCAGCATTCATACATTGAGGGAATGTCACTTATTTAATCTATTATGAATCTGAACAAGCTGCAATTCAAAGTACAATTAAATTATAAATCTTGGCACATATCATAAACTAGTTATATGTGGAGTTAAAAATAATGTCATTGAATTAAAAACAATGTCAATGAACTTGATCAGCTGGAAAAATAATCTAGATAATTTATATTTTACTTGAAACTATGTAGATATATAAATTTAAAATGGAATCCGTATTTAATCCTTGGGACAGAATATTTCCGGTTTCATATGTGTTCTTTGAGGCTCGCGCAATAAATTAAATATTCAGAATGACATTTTAACATTATAAAACACATTAAAAAATTACCAAAATTAATCAACTGTATAATTTAAAAAATATATACAGTAATATATACAATAAGTTTCATGTAAGAGCAAAAATGTTAAACAGGCGGGTTAGTAAGCAAAACAGGCACGCTAATATTTGAAGACTCAATTTGTTGGAGCTTTCAATAAACAGTCAATGTGCCAAATGAGTTTTGAGAATCGGCATACACCTACCTGTAAAAGTTTTTTGCATATCTTATCTTCCCAATTTGATGGAGCTGGATCTTCAGGAATGAATACATAATCAGCCTCACTTGCCAGGGCAGCCACTAGAGCCAGGTAGCTGCAAAAACCACCTCACACATCAAACATCTAAAACCCCATCCTCGCAAGCACCGATTTAACAAACCTGTGTAATTAGTAAAGTATTCACCAGATATTTTATCCCGTACCATGCTGTGTAAGTAGGCAAGGACATCCCAGATATTTTTTAAGATTTTGATTTTGATTATCTGGTTAGTAGCTAAGGATGCGTACATTCTAATAACCAATGTTCCCTGAGCCTTATGTTTTTGAGCCCACCATTTAAAAAATAAAGTTTTACAAAATGTGCGAATTTATTATTTATACTCGAGATTTTTATAAGATTATAGTGGTTAGTACCCTAATAATTTAACTGATTCTCAAAACGATTGTTTATAATAACCATTTCCATGGTTCTTTCTCCTTAACGCGATTTTAGCAGTATACGGAAAGGTTTGGTTTTGTATTACTGAAATTTGCTCCTTTGATATTTATTGCTATCAAATGTGGTTATACAATTACCTTGATTACGCCTCGCACTCTCCTGGAGCCACTAACAATTACTACTCAAGGCATATTTACTAAATATGACTGGTTAACATAAATAATACAACATTCATTATAATAAAAATAAAAATATATAATATAAAAGAAATATTGAAAATAAATATGAGCTTTGTTAAATTAAGAAAATATTATATAACAGCCGATAAATGAGTTACTTCTAAAAGATTATTTTTTCTTGCGAGGTTTACAGTAAATTTCATTTATAATCGTTTGGTACTCTTTCAAAGTATGGAATGTACAAAATGATCACCGAGAATGAGTCGCATGATATCCGAAAAGCTTTAAAATTAACAAATGAACAGACAAATGACAGCCCGGTCCCGTTCCAATAATTGGAAGTGTCTTGCCTGTGAAAGCCGGTCACAGAGCAAGTCGGGCCAGTCACAGTCTGCCGGCTCCTCGGGAATGAAAAGGAAGGCTGCCTCGGAGCACTGGGCTGCCACAACTGCCAGAAATCTGATGCATACACGGGACATCACTTATTACATTATTCCATTCACGTTGCGATCATGCAGAACAACACTAATTATTATTACCTCATTGACTATCTGATGCAACATTTTCTATTTAATGCCAAACAACAATTTAATGACAATTCTTCACAACATAAAACAAAACACAATGCGAATGACATTTGATGAAATATGTTAAATGCTAAACTTAAACTTTAAACTTAAACTTTTTTAATGAGTCTATATTTTTTTTTGTATGTCAATCATTTTACAAGGCCAAATAAACCTTTCTGTATATGTATGCATATGGGAGGATGATGTTGGATAAGTGAAAACCATTAAGGTACTGAAAATTGACAATGAACAAACAATATTATTTTTATCTGTTTCCGATTCTGATAGTCAATGTGCAATATTATTTTAACTAACACACATCTAATAGTTCTAAACATACAGTGTGTGGAATAATGCAAAATACTGATGCAAATTTTACATGAAGTATCTGATAGGTTAGGAATGTAAAATTTGGAATACATTAATCGAAACAAAGGTAAACCACAAGCAAAAATAATGAGAGCATAGACTAAAATATATAGAAAAAAGAAGAGAAAATGGCTATGCTAAATGGCTTAAATATAATGGCCTAGGTTTAAAACACATAGTGCAAGAATGTCATCCCATAAACACGGATAAACCGTTTTAATTCCTTGCCTGTAGTAGCTTATCGCATAGCTTAACGGGCCAATCTACTGGTGGTGGAGATTCTGGGACAAATACAAAGTCAGCTTCGGAAGAAAGGGCAGTCACAAGTGCTAGGTACCTGGTAAATGGAATCATGGTATTTACTGAGCAGCAGGAACATTAAATCTGTAAGTTTTCATATCTGCAAAGTGTTGATCATTTGTGATTCTAACTGCTTCAATAGTTTAAATATTAACATCTTTATCAGCAAATAAATAAATATTATTTGAATCTTTTTTAATAAATAATGAAGTATCCACTTCATTATGAATTTGTTAATAAATTAGATCACTGAAGCTTTCACTGAATTTTTCATTATCATTTATTTATATCAATAGTATGTATATTACATAAACATTTTTTTAGTTTTATATTTTCTTTAGGTACGAATGATCGATTTGTACAGTCTGTAAAATCGGGTCACATATAAATTTTGTATGGACTGAATGCAAAAATAAATCAGCTTTAGTATTGTAAAAAAATGTACCAAGTCCAAAACTTTAAACCTCATTTAAACAGTGAAATCATTCATTAATAATTAAGTTATTTCCATATTTTTTGCTCTTTCATATTATTACTCCAAAAAAAATTTAAAGAACCCAAATAATTCAAAAAAGCAAAATATTCATAATCATTTAAATACAATCTTAATATTTTGACTAAATGACAAATTTGAATTGTTGACATCGAATATTAATCATACTAGGTGTGAAGGAATTTAACCTACATTAATAAAAGCAATCAGCTTTTATTTGTGTTCCATATAAAGCGCATAAAGCATTTCCTCCCACAAGAATTACCTTTAAAAAATAGGTTATGTGTATATTTCAACAATTGCCAACCTTTATTAATATATCAAAATACATGCATGACTCCAAAACAATTTCATCATAAATAAGTAATTTTAAACATATGTATTTAAAAATTAGCATACAAAAAATATTTTTAAAATTAAAAATATTCACTTATGATAATTTTATTTTTAAACTTTTATATACCAGAATTATCTTTATGGCCATACAGATGACATCATTTTAGTTGAGTCATATTTTTAAACATTTACAGCATTAATATGATAATTTTACATTAATACTAGTTATAAACCAGAATTATCATTACGGCCAGACAGATGACATCATTTTAGTTTAGTCATATTTTTATATTTTACCAGAATAGTTTATATTTTATATAACTTATAAATATTCACATCCCAGCAAAGGCTACTAGAGCACACTGCCTCTTTTACAGTCCTGTGGCTCGCACTAACTCCAGATTACGCTCACCCGTAGTGGGAATATGCAGAGCCTACAATAACTTATTTACCGCCAATGATATCTATCTTGTGTCTTCATATGAACTAAGAACCTAGGTGAATATAATTATGCGTCGCAAAATTTAATTAATATTCAAATATGTAAATAAGGCACTGCGACGCAAGATATAAATGAAGTTTCACTTGGGTATCTTATTACAGTAGAACCTCAATAATCCGAAATTCAAGGGACCCAAAAAAGCATTTCGAATTATGCGGAACCCCATTAATTCGAAATTCAATGTATGAAAAAAATAATTGCAAAGCGTTTGCGAAATTCGCCAAAAATCATAAAACTCACGAAAAAAGTAATTTATTTTGTGAAAAATGTCTGTACTTTTGCATACTTCAAAAAATCATTTTGAAACAGCGATATGTATCTATATGCTATGCTAATATGAACAAAATTGAAAAAAATCAAAATATTTTTAATTTGTCAAATTTCAAAAAAAAAAACAATATATGTGAACTAAAATGTTTTGAATTATGGCACAAGGGGCTAAAAATTATTTCGAATTACAAATTACCGGGATTTTCAAATTATCAGGGTTTGAATTAAAGGGGTCTTACTATACGTCTTTGCTTAATTTTGTCATTTATTTCATTGTTATTACTTTTACCTAATATTATTTCATTACTTCACTATATTCATTTTTTCCAATCTATTGCTACTATTCTTGTCTACTATTTTTTATTTTTTCTTGTTGAATATATTTCAAATTTGTTTCTATGTGAAATATTTAACATGTTAAGATATTAACATGTTCGATTCCGATTATTCATGCTCTTATACATATATCACGAACTTGTGTCTGTTTTATTTCCAAATAAACAAATTATTATATCACAAAAACAATGTATTATACGTATATAAATATACAACCTTTCAAAAAATAAAAGTGTAAGTCCCTCTCCAAGCACAAGAGCTTGCCTCTTTTTTGGAAAGGTAGAGCGAAAAACCAAAATGTATCTTTGGTAAACTAATATGTATCATAAGTAACACATTCTGTAACCAATACACATGAATAAAAAAAATAAAAATATAATAAAATTATTTTGGCAAGGTTCAGTCTATCAACAGATGACATCATTTTAAATCGATCATTTGCATGGTTTAAATAAATTAATCATTAAATTCCAAATTGTAATCATTTATTGACAATTCTTCGTGCTGATAATCAAAGATTTAATATAATTTTAAAAAATATATTATTATTATTTGACAGGCAGGCAGCTATTGCTGATGGGCCTGTATTGTGTGCCTCTCAGTGTAATAAGCATTTATTTTTTCAGTAAACCCAAAAAATACCCAACTTCTCTGCAATAAACTCGTTGGATCAAAAATCAGTATCACGAAAATACCAATTCAAAAAAAGAAGTTTTACTGAAACACTTAAAAGATAACGTGTAAAAAATATATTCAAATGGTTAAAAGAAATAATAAATTAAAAATGTAATCATACACATATAACTAATACAAATGATCTTATTACCCGCAATGTCTTCCCATAACCTCCATAATAAATGTCCTTTGGTGAGAATAGGCAGTGCTGACAATGGCATCAACAGCTTCAATAATCCTGTGCAAGGCGGAATCTGTTCCGATGGTCATGTCCGTGCCGCAGAAATCATTATCAATTGATCCCACCTGAAACAGGCATAATATGGTTAAACAATGGTTAAACATAATATGGTTAAACAACATAATATGGTTAAACAAAACAATGTTATTGTCTCTTCCTTGCACATTTTACAATAATACAAACATGAAAAAAAGATCTAAGTACCTACAAAGATATGAATAGTTTATCGTGATTTATAAGGAAATTATTGTAATAAATATCACATTGGAAAATTTTTAAAGCATAATCATCTTACCATTCCGGCAATGTGGAGATACTTGCACTTCTCATATTGATCTTTCGTGATCTTATTGGTCTTAAGGAGCTCATCCAAAAGAGTGGACCATTCCTGACGGAACAAGTCAGCTCCGGTGAGGGAGCCATCACCACCAATTACCACAAGGTTGGAAATTCCCTTGGAAACCAAGTTGTACGCTGCACGCAGACGCCCAGGACCCTCCCTAAACATATTGTAAATATGTACTAACAGTACACGGATTTTAAACTGTCTTAATCATGAAAAATAATGATATTGTATTATTACATAGGTCTATATAAGATTGAGCTACCCGGGAGGCACGGGCGCTTCATACATGCTTTGGATGCTCCGCATCCCTTGTGTTCTAGAGTCAAAAAGCTTTGGACTTTTTGTTTCTAGCCAAAAACAGCACTCCAGAAAATAAATTAGTGATAATTAATAACGAAAGTTTTAATATGTATTTATCAATGCATCATAAATTTCCCACTAAAATAATAATAATATCCGTGCACCATACATAAAATTACAGATTTTTCTAAATAGATCCATTGCAATTGCAATCTGACAAGATGCGGCCACTATTGGTATTACAGACATACAAAGTTTTTATTGTACATATGACTAAACTTGTAAAAAAAAAAAAAAACCTTTTTAAATACAACAAATGCTGCTAATAATAATAAAATTTAAAATATAATGAACTGCCTAATAAAAATAAATATGCATACAAACGCAACTTAAGCAATGATGGATTTAAAAAAAAGATTGTCTCAAATTCGTAATCAGATGCCTAAAAATTATCTCAAATTCTATTTGAAAAATTATGAAAAAAAAATGTATACTGCTCCGCTACTGACAAATTTGGTAATTTAAAAGTGTACAGTTCTAGACAACACTTCTCATTTTGGCACAATTGCCTATTATCTTCAATTAACCTTTTCATCAAAGCAGCCAACAAATGGTTGACCTTAATAATTTACTGATCACAGAGTCAATCTAAATGTACATTCTGTATTTTCAATATCAAAAATCGATTTGTTAAAAAATCTATGCATTCTTCAGCAAGTTAAATGAGCCTCTTTTCCACTTAACTCTTACATGGCCATGCAGTATAAGAAGTCAACTGTCTATCGAGGCCATAAAACCTACTATATTTCCATAAATATGCGCAATATAGAAGTTTTTTCTAATAGAAAAGTGAACACGGAATACATGTTGTATCAATATTCCTACTACATATTTTTAAACAAAGCAAAATGCTTGTGCTATGAAATTAAGACTTGCTGGTGTCCTGGAATGGGGCTCTAACCACCCATCACCAGGTGAGCGTCATGACTACTACATCCATAAGCTACTCAACAAGCTAACCCTAAAAAAATAATCCGCACATACAAATGACTAATGAAAAAGTAAATATTTTTTTAAAGCTAATTCTAATAAAAATATTTTTTGGAATTCATTCTTTGGTTGAAGCGAATAGCGTCCGACAAAGATGGTGGCCGTTTTCGAAGAAAATGTTCCAAATATGACAATACACCAGATTCCGTTTTTACATGGTGGATACGTTCCACAGAATATCGTGGATAAAAAACTGTGTAAAAAAAAAATATAGTAAAATGAAGAAAATGGGAAGTTTCATTCTTTAAAAATTAATCCAGGATGCCAAAAAATAAAATTCAATATTGTTTATTATATCAACATTTTATTTTATATAAAATATAAAAATAATAAAAATAAAAAATAACGTAAGTTTAGAAAATCGTAATAAAATTTATTCACTCTTTCAGACAATAAGCACACGCACGCCATTTGCAAGCAAGCTTAGTAGGAAATCACTTTTATCACATATACATTGATTATCCTTTGAACAAAATTTCATATATTGAACGCCATGATTGTTCTTCAGTGAGTTTCTGGTATAGCTCCTGGTAATAAGTGATGCAAGCCGTCAAATCTTGTTGAAATTGCACAGTTGTTCAAATTGTATTGAATTCGCTGTTATTGGACCACCTTCTTCATCACTACTTTCAATGGAACTAACGTGCTCCTTTAAAAAACCTGTGGATTGAAAACTTTTTTTTATCCTAATTTTTGCACTACACAATATACCAAAATCAAGTAAAAAAAGACCATGTAAAAACAGAATCTGGTGTATTATCACATTAAATACTCAATATTTAGAGGATATGTACGATAACAACTATTTTAAAGTCATTGAATCTAGCAAAAGCATTTTTTTTACTTTCATTTTCATACATTACATTCATTTTTACATTCAAAATCACAATTTTTTACAGTAACACGAGATGACATCATGGCTGCATACGGATAATTTTTATAAAGGTATGCTGATGGTTAAATGAGGCAAATACAACATGCAGACTTTTGATTAATTTTTTACTATAAAATACATTTTTAATTGTGCCCATTGAAATGTATCATGAATAGAAACTGAAGGATTATTGGCTCAAAATTACATTACTTTATTACTCTTTTCCTTATACCTAATTTTCTTACTTGGTCATATGTTTTGTCATTTCTCTGCAATTTTTAAACTTCAATTTTATGTGTTTAAAGATGCTTATTCATATTTCACAAAGATGCTTATTCATATTTTAAATTTCAAAGAAAATATAAGCAAGTCGGGCAAACTTAAATAGTTAAGCTCATCCAGATGCAATAAGTCAGTCTGATTACAAAATTAATGTGATTAGATATAATAGTGATATAATCCTGTGCAAGAGAAATGATACATGGGTACAGGAAACACTCTTTGAAAATGATATTAATATTTTAAAACTTAAAAATTACAAACCTAAAATCAGAGCATCGTGCAGATCCAATGATGGTACCACCTTTGTGAATAATGGAGCTGACAGAGGACCAAGTGGCTATTTCAATGTTGTCACCACCATCGACCATTCCTTGGTAGCCTTCCCTTATAAAGTACACCTTGCATCCTAAATATATCCCCATTCGAACAACCGCCCTCACAGCGGCGTTCATGCCCTGGGAGTCACCTCCGCTGGTGAACACAGCGAGGCCCTTCCCCTTGTGAGCTCCACGCTCGATAAATTTATGAGCAGGATTATCCATGTTTGAATTTTTATACAAATATCATGAAAGGTTCCTGTAAAATGGCACACCTCTTTAAAACAAAAATTCTGAAAAACATAACTCATCAATTTAATAACGTGTAAAGCTTACCCTCACTGTATTTAAAACGCTAAACCAATTTTGAATTCAATCCGGGTGCTGAAGCGAGACTCAATTACAGAAGAACAGGCTTCGTATTTGACAGAAACTCGCGGGGCAAGGTGATCTTGGCAAGGTGACCTCTGCTCTGAAGGGTAATTGACAACAAATAAAATGACTGGAACAACACCCGTTCTTATACAAACTGATATAGCATATTAAACTTTAGAGTCTTCTCACACAGAGACTATTTTTGGGTAACAAAAAATATTCTGCTCTAAGGAATCAAGATCGATATTTTAGCAATGGGGTACGTTTAGGCAAATACTCTACGTTACTTTTCTGACATTATATTTGAAGGTTGAAGAGTAGAGTGATCCAAATCCAAAGCATCAGGAAATATTAGGGGTGGGTGCAACACCACCTTAGTGATGGTTCCGCTCTGTAATAATTACTACAATGTAGTACTACATTACATTGAAGTGTACACTTCACACCTTTTGAAGTTTAGTACACACTATAAACTACACATACTCACTTCAAATTTATTTTAAAGTACATACTTCATAAATATAGTACATTTCATTTTAAAGTTCACACTCATTTTTTATGTGACATTTTTGGGAAGTCGATGTAGATAAATGAAGAAATCTCTGTAAATCGAAATAACCCCTCCCCCCATGGAATAGAAAATTGTTGCCACTGAATGACAAAATGTATGTTGGGACCGAACTAAGAAATCTGTGGAAACTGAACTCCCCCCCCCCCTACCCCATGGTTTTGAAAATTTTCTAGTAGCACACTTTTCAAGAAGCACTTCTTGTAGGTTATCACAATTTTTTAGTATTACAATTAGTTCACTTAATTAGTACCACAATTTCATAGTACTCTAATACAATTAGATCACTTCATGTAGTTTATACTACAAATGTAGAGTACACTTTGTAGTCTTCAAACTGGTGAACGTTTGTGTGTTGTAGTCTTCATTTTGAAATGTAGTTTTTCCCTTCGCTAGTGGGGATGCAAGTGCTACTTTTTGCAAGTGACTTGATTACATGATTATAGAACTATTATATATGTGTGTTGAAGAAGATATATCTGAGACTCATTTAATATATCAAAAACAATGTAATGAAATCGAGTTTTCTTCGTATTTCAAAGTCAATCAGATGAGTACTGTTTAGAAAACTCTTTTTGTTCGCGTCTCGCATCTGTAGTACATTTCTCTTTATCTGATCTTTGTTATCATTTTTTATCCGTATTCAATATTTTTACTATTTTTGTAATTAATAATTTACTTATTCACACACTGTAAACATTACATTTTGCTTTGCTCCCGGAGCCTATCTACGGTCGAGGAGTAAACATTAAATATCAATCGCTCTTTCATTCCATCGACCTACGAACCTTCCCTACATGTTTATAAAACTGACATTTCTGAAGGCAGTCTGTCAATGTCCAAATGCGATATTTTAAAGGTGATAGAAGGTTTTTGATTTGATCCGCGCCGTCTAATTTTCCTCGAAAGGAGAAGAATTCTCTGTCATAAACGTTAACTAAGATATCAACCTTTCATTCTATATAAAAAAATCGCTTAAACATCGTAATTCTCACATATTTGTTTTAAAAAAACACATATGTGAGAATCAAGATATTATTTTTTATAGCAAAATTATTTTGTGGTGACATAATTATAATTTATATAAATTATAATTATGTCACCACAAAATAATTTTGCTATATTATTTTTTACTTGCATTGTGCGACGTTTCGGTGAATTCCCAATTTTACGCAGTAAAAAATAAAACAATTCTGTTTAATTATTTTACACTTTATTTTCTTTTGTATAGATAGATACATCATTGGAAAAAGTTTGCCTTTGGATAATTTAAATTTATCTCATAGAATTAGGAATTTAATGAAACAACTACACTGAATTTAATGAAACAGCTACACCCGTTTGAAAAAAATATCGGCTTTTATCTACTCAGTTATTTTTGAAAGGGCTGCAAAATTTCTAGGTTATCTATGGGTTAACAAACTTTGATATTTTTATTTTATACGATTAAACTATTATTAATTAACAGCCCAAGAGGCCGGCTAGATATTTTCTAAGATCAATATTTTATCCGATCTATATTTCTTTGAACTTCTTTAAATTTTAAAAAGTAACGTAATAAAAATAGCCAACGGTCGAGCCGTCGACACATCGTCCCGTAAAACGTCAGCATAACGAAGTTGACGCGTCAACTAGTTGACGAATTCAACTATAATTGACGAATTCAACTAGTTGATCGACTCGTCGATGGACGGAAATCGACGGTCTCGTCTCGTCGACGATAAATACGTCGACGACCCATCCCTATCAGCAGGAAATTCACAAGTTGTTTTGGAAAGGCATACAGGTACTGATACACATGCTTATTAGCGGCACATGAGCATGCGCAGTACTGACCTTCTTTAGCCCTTGCTTATTAGTGCCATGTGTGCACAGTTGCCGGCAAATTTATTGAAAATTTTTGACGTAGCGGGGGAATGCGCAAAAGACAAAATTTGGGTCTCGTTGATGGAAAGGTATATGCGCAAACTTCACCCCACCACGCCGAAAAATTTCAAGATATTTGCCGGCTACTGTACGCACATTGCTAGTAATGAGCGTGCTCTAAAACCAACCGCCGGTTGATTTATGAGCATGCTAATGTCATTCACTATGAGAAGGGGTATCTTTTTAGCATGTGTGAACAGGCTTGCTTATTATGAGCATCCTTATATCATTCGCGGCTAGTATCGATTATCAATGCGATCTTCTCAGTTCGCGAAAAATGAAACAAATATGGCGCTTTGGCAGATATAAAACATTACTTTTGGTGACTTATTATAGGAATCACGAATGTGTGGAATATTCGGTCACCGCTATGTAAAAATAATATGGCAAGAGATAATGTTTATAAAACTTTATTAAAAGACGAATGATACAAATCTTACAATAAAAATTATAAAAACTAAAATCAAAAACATTTTGATTTATTGGTTCACTTGAATTTTCTATTTCAGTTTGCAGTTTCCATTTTGAACAAGAGCATCTCTATTCTATGAGCATGCCAGTAATAAGCATATGTGTTTGATTAAACCCAGGAACTGTTTTGATTTATTGGTTCACTTGAATTTTCTATTTCAGTTTGCAAAGTTTCAATTTTGAACTAGAGTTCCTCTCTATTCTATGACAAAGAGCATGCCATTAATAAGCATGTGTGTTTGATTGTCAGCTTTGAGCATGCTATATAATAATGAGCAAGTGTGTACAGTTGTTAAGGCATGCTAGTTTTGAGCCTGCCAGTAATAAGCATGTGTATCTGTACCTTAGCCAAAAGAGATCTGGCTTTATTTAATTATAATTGAAAGTTGTATTTTTTTATTAAAATTTTCATTTTCCTATTAATAGGCATAAAGAGTTTCATACACCGAATATATTGTTTTATTACTATTATTCCACGAACGCCCTCTGTTTCTGCTGCCTTCGACAAACAATTTTCCTTACCATCCTTTCCTTGCTCATCAGTTCCACATGACCAAACCATATGACAACAATGGTAAATAACATCGAAGTTCGCAGTCCAGTGGCCATGTCACTGGCTCCGCATACTGAAAATTCCGGGTTCGATTCCCGGTGAGGTCGCAATAAATCTTTCTGATTTCTTTAAAATCTGTATGTTTTTGCCGGACTGCAATTAATTGGGCCTCCAGGCCCGTTGTAGCATTAAAAATTGCTGTACATATGGCTTGAGGGTATAATGCCGGTCTCCTACAATGTAGCAATGACCAAATCTGGTACCTAGTACTGTTTGTCGTAACTTGATATTTTGTTTGGACATAATGACAAATATATTTTTGATTTTTAGTGCTCTTCGACTGATTAAAATGTGGTCTGAAGAGCCATTAATCTGGTAATGGCTGACCCAATCCTCAGTCTGGGCGCCCGTCACAAGCTTTTGCTAACTCTGAGTCCCAACGCCGAACACTTCTACCTACGCTTATCAAAACCAATTACTTATAACTAACTAACTTACCATCACGCCGTTTCCTCGCAGGGGTAGGCAGAGAGGATTGAACATCACACTCTTCTATCCTGGCATACCACTTTTGCTTCGGCCACATTCATATAAGTTCTACGGTTGTTGAGGCTTTTAACAGGGCCATCCTCAAATATTTGTAGTATCTGATCGTGCCAGGTCTTTCGCGGACGCCCTCTATTCCTGCTGCCTTCAACACTCGCCTCATATATTTTCTTAACCATCCTTTCCTCGTTCATACGTTCCACATGACCAAATCATCTCAGCACTCCTTTCTTTATTCTATCTACCACACTACAGCCAGCATTGCATTTATTTCTATTTGTCCATTCGTCACTCTATTGACCAAAGGTTTTCCACACAAGCGTCTTAGTGACCGCATTGTCTACTTTCATTCTTCTTGTGCCAATTCCAGGCTTCACTTCCATATATCAGGGTTGACACTAGAACGCCACTATGTACCACTAGTCTTGTTTCCTTTGACAGATTCTTATTGGCCATAATTGCATTTAGAGCACCATTAACTTTGTTTCCCGCAGTCACTCTCCTTTCGATATAATTCTCAGCCTTGCCGTCTCTACTAAACATACTTCCCAAATACACAAACTCATTCACTTGTTCTAAGCATTCGTTGCTTATAATTAATCACACTTAGTCACGCTTTCGTTTCTCTCAAATACCATCACTTTAGATTTGCTGACATTCATTATAAGTTCACTCTGCACGCCAAGGACGGATCCAGGGGGGGGTCATGACCCCCCCTGGGCTGGGTCCAGGACCTAGGTGGACCACTAATTAAAATTGTTCAACATATTGTTAAATTAAATTAAATTTAACTTCTTGTGACTTGACCACGACTATGTGAGCCCCCCCCCTGGCACCAAAGCTGGATTCGCCCTTGCTGCATGCATACATCGGACATCCCAGATACCAGGCACAGCAGATCAGCTTCACTGTTAGCCACTAATACTGCACCGTCCGCATATAGCAGGCAGGATATGGTGAGTGTCCATTTTCGCTCAAACTTTTCATATGCAACATTTTTATATATAGTATTTCTAATAAAATTAATAATTTTTTTCCAGATATATTACGAGGATTTTCCCATTTTTACATTGATCAGGACTCACAGCCATCGACTTTCCGACATATGGTAAACCTGACAAATTTAGAGGATGCAGTTAGAACTATCACTCCATGGCTAGAACGATATGTTATTAACTCTTTCAATTCCAACAGTGAACGACCGAGCAAGAGCATTCAGTGACATTGTATAATTTGATCAAAAGGGCCGTCGATAGATATTGATGAGATAGATGGCCTCATACCGTATTCTACCCCCTTTTGACAATCGCTAGTGTCGAGGGACAAATAATATTAGTCAACAGGGAGGAAATTAAGGAGGCCGGGTATTCAGTTGATAAAACCATACACCATAGGCGGATGAGCATTCACATTTTATTGTCAGATCTTAGCCAAAGATTGCAAAAAATAATGTGCATTAGTCGATCCCTAGATAAATATCACAATCTTCATTGACCATGTCCGAATCTGCCTGCAAAAAATAAAAGCTGTACCAAAAAGGGAAGTAATTTGCGTGAAAAACAACTTTGCAACGAACATTTCAAGTGTTTTTGTTCAGTGTTTCAAAACAACACCCTCGAAGAACTCAAGGAATGGTATAATTTTTTTCTTTTCTTATTTGAAGTACTGTACTTATCATTTTTCATGAAAAATAACTATATTAAAAAAAAATGTTTTCTTCCTTTTAAAAATTTTCTTTCAAATTAGGTGGTAAATTTTAACATTTATGACGAAGGAGTGTTTCATTTATCATACGTAAAATAATTCCAGAAAAAGCATATTTAATAAAATGATGTCCAATTAAGAGCGTTCGAAAAACCCCTGCGTGCCACTAACGGTGTAGGTCCTGTGGATGCCACAGCTCCCACTTAATGATTTGTTAGAATCAGAGTAATACGATAATTAATTTATTTGCTACTACTCATAACAGTATGCATTGGCATTTTATTCTTACATTTTAATATTTATACTGAATTAACTTCACCACAAATTATGTCCAAGAAAACCACTACAGATTGTGTATTCTAATTCAACTGTCAGTTATTTGTACTGAAATGTATACTGTTTGAAGAAACAAGGATAAGGATGGCAGAGAAGAAATTAAGATTGAATTAAACTGGCTAGCAAAATAAATATTCCGATAAGGGACACCTTAAGGTAGTAATGTGAACTACAAAATTTAAGCTATTGTGAGTAGGACGTACTCCGATAAAAGGATTACGCGGTGGCTTCTGGAGAAATTTAAACTTTAATAGGACCTCCTCAGCGTTGATGAAAAGCAAGACAGATTGAGAAAAATAGTACTATGTACAGATTGCCCCAGTAATCCACTAGTAGTTAATACTGAACCCTGATGAAGACTCAGTTGTGAGTCGAAACTAGTTGGTTTAAACTCAATAAAGTGGTGTTAGACAAAAAGTTATTTTATTTAAAGATATTTTTCATTTAAGATGTCACATGATGGATGAGTTGGGGCGTTATCAATAAGGAATCATTTTTTAATTGATGGGCTTTTTTTTACAGAGGGTATAAAAGTTTCTGTAAACCATTCCATGAAAATTGTACCATCCATCTGAGCACTCTTTTGCGAAGTGTAAACAGTAGGCACCACGGACATATTAACATGCTTTCTTGCTTTTACCGATTACAAGCATGGGCAATCGGTGGCTGCCAGTAGCGTTAGCACATCCTATGGCAGTGATACGATCCTTGCTTATTTTAGGACGAAGTGCTGTCAATTCACGACGTGAAGCAAGAATTTTTCGTGGCAAAGCTTTTCAATTGAGCCCGGTTTCGTCTGCTTTGTAAACGTTTTTGGGGGCGAAATTTTCATTCCAGTTTACTTTCATGCGGCAAAATTTAGTTTATCAACTAACGGTTACTTAGAAGTGACATACGAGTACAATTAACAACTGTAGCGTGGGAGGCGGGAGAGGGTATGCACGCGCGGGTCAGGCAGGCATAGTAGTTAAGCGGTCGTTCGGATAATCGACGCTCTACTGTATTATAAACAGAGCAACAACAAACTGGCCCTAGCTTGGATAGCACGGATAATTATCTGCCAGTCAAATGAAAGATTTTTTAATATAAAATAAAATTAGATTTTTAAACTGAAACATCCCCCCACCCCCATCAGTTATGAAAAAAAAAATGCATTCCCTTCAAACCACACACGCCTCGTGTGATTTTCTTTGTAAACAAACTATATTGGTTGTACATTCATAATTGTTATTTTAAACCCCCCCCCCTTCTCTTGATGCATAATGCCACTACTATGTTATCTTTGCATTGGCTTGTTACATTTTCACGTAGGATATTAAGATGCAGAGAAAGGCTCAACCTCATTATTTTCTCAATATCAGCGCAGACAGCTGTTGCATCTAACAGTCAGCTCTGAAATACAATAATCCCTTATTAATTCTGTAAGTTCGGGGACCACAGGCATTCACAGCATTACTGAGATTAGTGTAGTTGAATCAGGGCTATCCAACCAGTGTATCTCTGTAGGAGTTTAATGAAAATGGATGATTTGTAATATAAAATTATAATTTATTGATAATTACAACATAAAATTGTTTAAACGAAACATATATGTATTTATTATGCGCTTTTGTGATTCTCCTCTTTACTATACAGGCGTATTAAAAAATCTATAACGTTTAATATTTGAAATGCTAGGTTGATTAACTCCATTCCACTGAACTTTGCAGAACAAAAGTTGGTGCGTGCGGCGCAACAATAAGTTGGATAGCTCTGTGACACCTGGTGAAGCACTCCATACTGATGATCCTTGTTTCTCAATTGTTGGGTTTAGTAAATAAGATGTTATAGTTTTAATAACTTAAATCCATATATATTTATATCCATCAGGTCAGCTTAAAATTCAGTGTAAATACAGAGTTATAGAAATATACGACTTTTGGTCATGACACATAACATGTAGGTGATTCGTATGCGAGGAGTGGGAATTATTACACTGACATTCAACATTTTTACAACCAAATTACTTATGAAAAAAGATGACAAGATACTTTGAGAAATATAATAAAAAGTATATTACAATTAATTCCAGCAGCGACTCCTCATTAAACAGATGGAGATATTGAGAAACAGTACAAGCGGCCGCGTGGCCACCGCGTGTGTATGTGTGCTCCACACATCCCCAGACCCGTATCAAACGGATTCATCAATGCTTCAGTTTTACATTATGTCTAGATCTTGCATTCTGAATGACCTATATTCTGATTGGACATACAAACATTTTAAATATAAAAATAAGCAACAATATCAGTCATCCTTTCATATAGGTAAAGACACAGAGGAATATGACTCCCATTTACTTTAACCATTCAGATTCAGATATACACATATTCCACAATAAACGTCGACTCAACTGTAAAATGGTAAAACATCAATGACAATCAGTATTAAAACTGCAAAACATCGAGAATGCAAGAGGTTCCAAGATGACACTTAAAACAGTGCAATAGCCCCCGCTGGGTGGACCGGGGGCCCGGAAACTTTACCGCCATACAGGCAACGGAATCCATAGGAGAAGTTACCAAATAACAACAGGAATAGAGGTGTGGACTAAACGAGTAGAAACATGACAATGACATGAAGATGGTATTGTGATTTGTGTTGAGGGAAACTAGTTATCCCCAGTCTCCTGTTGTTCCTCTCCATCTCCTTGTGTGTCTGATGTCCACAGGGTGAGGTTATCCCTCAGCAGCTGCATGATAAGGGTAGAGTCTTTGTAAGAGTCTTCGTTGAGGGTGTCTAGTTCCGCGATCGCATCATCGAAAGCCTGCAACACGTAATTCAACATTATTCACTATTCCATTTACAATTTTGTACAATAATAATTCAAACAATATTTACTCTTCATACAAAGGAACGAGCGCTGGTTGTCTCACCATTGGTAATGCAAAAAGCAGATTTTTACAAAAACCTGTTGATTCGTGGAAAATGCAATAATCTATGCTCTTTTCATCATCATATCTATTAATTTTACTATTGATCAAACTGGCCGAAGAAATCGTATCTTTGCACCAAAAAAATAATTATTGTTAAATTGATTCTTAGTAAAATAAATATTTTGTCTCTATATACAGTTAAACCCTTATAAGTCCCAAAATGTTAATTTCATAGCAAATTAACCCCGATAATTCTTAATTTGAAACAATTTTTAACCCTTTGCTCCATAAATCAATGCATTTTAGGGCTGGTTATTTCAAGTTGGATTAAAGTAAGAGTTCATTTAAAGCATAGATATTTACGAAAACGGATCGTCTGATTGGTGGAGAACGCAAAAATCTATGCTTTAAAAGAACGCTTGCTTTAAAAGAACGCTTACTTTAATCCAACTTGAAACAACCGGCCCTTACTGAATAAATGCCCAAACAATGCTAAATGAACAAGTCTAGTATTAATTCATTGCAAATTTTAGGAGAACACAGCATTTTTCCTACTAATAATTCAATTAAAGGATATTATTACTTTCTTTTTATTATAGCAACACTATTATATGCCACAGCAGGAGAAATAAGTACATTTTACTTAAAAGAAAAAATAAGAATTTATAGTAATATTCTTATTTTAGTGCTATAATTATTGCTAAGGTCTTGCTTTTTATTATAGCAACACTATTATATGCCACAGTAGGAGAAATAAGTACATTTTACTTAAAAGAGAAAATAAGAATTTATAGTAATATTCTTATTTTAGTGCTATAATTATTGCTAAGGTCTTGTGTTGACAGTTTTAAAGTCATTTTATATTGCTTGTTTTGGCAGAAGTTATTGACACATTCACCAAATAGGTAACACTAGTCACACACATTAACATTTAAGGCAAAAAATATAAAGCATTCATGAGACATACGATTTGAATTTTTTTTCTTGACTTCGTGTAATGAAATATAAAGCATTCATGAGACATACGATTTGAATTTTTTTTTCTTGATTTCGTATAATGTATGATAAGAAAGATGCTCGAGTGGGTGCCACCTTGCCTAGGGACCAGTGCTCGAGGTTTGCATCTCGCACCACAAAAGCATGTCAGTTTAATTTACATGGCATGAGAAAATCGTGTCTGGAAGTATCGTGAGGCAGCACAGCTCTGCTGTTTTCCTCGAGATAAATGAACTTCATCATGCAATATTATAAAAAAGAAACACACAGATCACACAGGGGGGAGATTCTTCAGCATGCTCCAATGTTACACAAATGATAAAACTAAGGGGTTAATGTAGTTAATAGAAAACAAAAGTGCTGGTTGGATCTGATTAGTATGTATTACACACAAGGCAGCCTTGGAAAACAAGGGATGCAGATACAAAAGAGGAAACCTGTTTAGCCAGGTGGCAAGCGCGCGCAGGTGAATTGATAATCTCGTAATAAAACACCGAGAAGTTGAGCGCGAGCCCGAGCCGAATGGGATGCGTGGGCTGCATTTTAGCCTTGGCAATATCAAACGCCTCTTGGTACGCTTTCTGGGAGTCTTCCACCACCGCTAGCATTGACAACACAACATTAATTACATACTGTTATCAGCACCAACCAGCACCCGACACCCACATAGGACTAGCCCTTCCCTACAACTATTTATCACTGAAATTGACCTGTTTAGCTAGTTGACACGCTTTGTCTGGTGAATTTAAAATCTCATAGTAGAATACGGAGAAGTTAAGCGCCAATCCGAGTCTGATGGGGTGTGTGGGCTGCATCTTCGCTTTGCTGATTTCAAAAGCATCTTGGTATGCCTTTTGAGAATCGTCGACCACTGCTGTAATTATTATACATTATATATTTATTTTAATTTATGTATGGTATTACATCTCCACTTTTCTTTTTGGTCACTTGCCTCTCTTCATTTCTTCTTCGCAAAATTCAAGATTAATAAGATTGAATTCATTAATTACTTTGGGTAAATACATTTTTAGCATAATTTTAATGTAAAAATACTTTTTCTCTCTCCTTGAAATGATAATAAACGATAAAAAAATTATTATTCCCTCTCTTTTTAATACAAAGATTAATTCACCAAAGTGGTTCAGCTTATTTTTAATAATTTTAACAAAAATATTGACATTGAGTAAAATACATACAAGAAAATATGTAAAAAATATTTTAAATATAATTTTTTTTAGAATATATGTAGTTTGAAAATAAGTGCAGAAGAATATTTTCTATTCCGACGATAATTTCTTTGCTTCATTGTGAAATATGCACAGTATATTTGGCTAACGTACATAATGTTTTAGAACATATTTAATTTACTAATCAATCAAACAAATAAGACAAAGGCATCAACAGTAAGATACGATTTGGGGAAATTAACAAAATGTTACTTTTTCCCATGAAATCAAAATTACTCATATTTTATTTTTACCACATTCACTGTGCTTATCTGCAGCAACAATACAAACGAACTAAATGAAAAATAATTTTACAAATTTGAATAATACTTACTGTTACGGGTTTCACCTGTCGCTACTTCTGCTAGATATCTATAGTAATCTCCTTTCATTTTTAAATAAAATACCTTACTTTCTGCATGACTCGCTTTGGGAATAAGGTATTTGTCGAGTAGTCCCTAGAAAAAGAATCAATCCTTAAATGCATATACTAAAAACAAGAATAACAATCTTCATACTATTGTGCATGTACAAAGATAAGGCTGTGATTTATTATTTCCTCAATATGATAAAATATATTTTTCATATTTCTTAAAACAAATTTAAAGAAAAATGAATCAAATGCACCCCATTTCATTGTATAACAATAATGGATAATATTCACACAAATATAAGAATGTACAAAAATATGAACTCATTTGGGTATAATTCTAAACCTCAAAATGAATAATGACAATCGACTAATATTATGTTGCAGTAAGTCGAATTCAGGGTCATTGTTCCTGTCAATATAAAGAATAAAATTGATATTGTTAAGACTGCAAAGACACCTCTATAAAATACAGATTAAGACTGCAAAGACACCTCTATAAAATACAGATTAAGACCCCAGACCACTGTGAGGAAATATTTTCGTAATTTTTTTTTTGTTTTTCATTTTCCGAAACATGCATTTGTTAAGAATGCTCTCACCAAATATTTTAAAGAAATTTGTAAAATTGACAGAGATACAGCGGTTTAATTTTTTTTGTTTGTATGTTGAATTATCCCTTCAGCAAAACTTTAAGCGCGTTTTTCTCAAAAGTACATTTTTCAATCTGGTTGACAGCATATCAAAAAAACTATACATCCAATTTGCATGCGCCAAGTTGTAATCTGTTTGAAAATCCAGTCTCTATGGCACCACATAGGGTTTTTTTTTATAAAGGGCCCCCTCCCTCCCTTCCATTTTTTTTTATGAATGATGAAAATTTTCTATAAAATATCGAAAATAAAATTCACTAGACCGCCATTTTTTATTTATTTAGATTTCGAAATTTCCCTACGTGATGCTATAAACCTATATGTCTAGTTTCTAAATATATTTTTATTTCACTTTTCGGTTGTACCCTATGGCTTAATAGCTGTCAACCACCCAGCGGCAAATTCGTCAGAGTGTCCTCTTGGAAGCAGCGTACACCGAAAACAATACTTTAGATTTCAGTACAAAAATTTATATGCAGTCTTCAATATGTATATACAGGGTGTACCAGAGCTAGTAGCAGAAACTTGGTTGGTAGATTCCTGACTACGTTATGAGTCTAAAATGTTCAAGCAACCATGACCTAATGTCAATAGTTATGGAGATATGCAATATCAAAATTTGCATTATTTTTCAATATTTCTGACTTATTTTTTACAAAAAGTTGAACTATCATCACAGTAACCTATATCGATTATGAAAAATTCATTTGCTTCAATACAACTTAAATAAAATGATAAAAACCTTATAAAAAAAAAAAATTACTTTTCAATTTTTTGCAAGGTTTTTATCATTTTATTCGACTTGTATTAAAGCGAATGAATTTTTCATAATCGACATAAGATACTGTAATGATAGTTCAACTTTTTGCAAAAAATAAGTAAGAAATATTGAAAAAAAAAAAATTTGATATTGCATATCTCCATAACTATTGATATTAGGTCATAGTTGCTTGAACATTTTAGACTCATAACAGTCATGAATCTACCTGCCAAGTTTCTGCTCCTAGCTCTGGTACATCCTGTATATACTACGAGTAATAAATAAGAAAATTCCATGTATCGTTTGCTTGAAAATAGTTACGAAAAATACACCCTCATACCTCGCGCGAGCAGTGGTCTGGGGCCTTAAGCAGACTTGACTTCAGGTGGACGATTTGTGCCCAAAATATGTAAATGTATCATTACAAATCATTTTATTTCTCTGCTGTGTCTTTAGACACTATTTTTATATATCTGCCTTATTTAAAGTGCCACCAAGAATGTTCATTTTGGGCTTCCAAAATTACGAGTTCATTGGGTAGCTAGCTGATTATGAGCACAATTCATTCTTGACATATATGCCACTTAGGCTGAATGGTTTGGCTTGAAATAATAAGTATTTTTAAATCCCATCAAAACAATTAGTCTTTTCCATATAAATGTCTAAAACTGCAACCTATTTTTGAAACTGCTATTATTGTTTTAAATATAAAATTTTACAAAATAATGTGATGCAAAAAAATACAAAAATTTATTGAGTAATTTTATGGATGGATTCGTTGCATTTAGCACAGTACAGAGGTATATATAGCTAGCTGAAAGCAAGATTTTTTTTTGTGTATCTATAGCTAATTATATGATTTTATTATCTAGTTAAAATACAATGTCAATATTTTGTCATACAATGTGTGTAAGGACTCAGGGGTAAATGTTCAAGGACTTATTCCGAGTGCAGATTAACTATTGTAATATAATACATTTGTTAAATAATATACATTCAAATATTTATCGCATTATTTATACAAACTCTGCTCACTCCTTATGGATCAGATAACGATAATAATAATACACTATTTTTAGCACCCCAAAAAACCTATTTTGCATTACACAAAAATACACAAAGCCAACTCTGAAAAATTAAATGACTAACATTTTATTAAATTTTCGAAAAATCTATTGTAATAAAAGAAATTTCGAGTGTCAATAATGTTTTCCAAATAAATGCTAAATTTTGTCAATGAGCTTAATTAAACCTCGTTAAATGTAAAGCTAACTGTTACAGGCCTATGAGAATTGATACATTATAGTAGATATAGTACCAAAACGTACCGAAAGAAATATATTTATTTTAATACTTTACTCGATAAATACGCGATTTTTTTTTATAAAATATAAATAAAAACATTTATTTGTATGGTGATAAGGTTGACAGCTGGCCTTTTGATTAAAATTGATTAAAAATGTGGTCCTAAAAACAGAATATGCCTAAATTATTTTTACATAGAAATGTCAAGGCTATTCTAAAGAAGTAGATGCGCGAATATAATGTAATTATTGAGGAATGAAAAGGCAACCATTATTTGCCATATTCATGTTTTAATATTGTTTTTTATGGGATGAAAAGTCTCAAAAAATCACAAAAATGGTAAAAAGTGTGAATGTGCGCGGGACATGTGGCGGCGGGCGCGCGCACGCGGTGAGCGGCGAGCGGCGAGCGGCGTGCGGCCGGCGGCCCTGCAGGTACCGCGCCCATCCCGTCCCTCGCCGTAAATCCTGACAAAACCTCAGCGGGAACATCCGAATAAAAAGATTTGTCGAGGTCGATTTGACAACCATCAAAAAATGTCACGCCGCCGCCACGAGCCGGCGCGTGACGCCGGCCTTACATCACTTCTGGATTTGGATAAGCGCAGCGGTGACGTCACGCAGTAGGCGGCCCGCGATTGACAAATAAGCTAAGGAATTCGACCGATATATAAAAACGGAAATCGATTCGCGAGAGCGTCATTGACGAACGCACCGGCCGCGGTGGGGCGAGTCATCGCGTCAAAATACCGATGACGGAGACAATACTTCATCGCCGAATAGTGAGTGACTAAGGCCCGGTTGTTTCAAGTTCGATCAAAGTAAGCGGTCGACTAGAGCATAGATTTTGACGAAAACGGATCGTTTGATTGGTGGAGAACGTAAAAATCTACGCTTTAAAAGAACGCTTACTTTAATCCAACTTGAAACAACCGGGCCTAAATGAATCCAAAATACAGGGCCGAAAAGAGAAGTCGTCACTCGCGGGTCGACCCACGCGCCTCGGGGCGAGGGGGCGGGACCCTGGCGCTCCGCTCCGCCGTCTGAAACGGAAAATATGAAAATACAGAACACTTACCAATACGTCGTAGCAAATTTCTCTAAGCTCTTTTTCCACTTTTTCTCTGTATTCCTTCGCCATCTGTTGTTTCCTCTCTGAACCCTCCGTCTTCTGCTCGATGGAGGAGATGACGCGCCAGGAGGAGCGGCGCGCGCCCACGACGTTCTTGTAGGCCACGGACAGCAGGTTGCGCTCCTCGTTGGACAGCTCCACGCTGGTCTCCGTGACGGCCTTCATGGCGGCGGCCATGTCATCGTACCGCTCCGCCTGCTCGGCGAGCTTGGCGCGCTGGACCAGCTCTTCCTTATCGACCGACATCGTGCAGCGAGCGAGGAATCCGGGATCTCACGACTGTTCACCTCCTGAAACACGACGGCACGTGTCACTGCGGGCGGGGACGGTCGCGGCCGGCGGCGCGGCCCGGCGAGCTTCAGTAAGACTAATCGAACAGTCACGCCCGCTATTGCGGATCAATCTGTCACGTGTGTAGCTATCATCACGCTGCGTGGTGTCGCGCCGGAGGGCGAGGCGGGAGTGGAGGCGGAGCGCGAGGCGCGAGGCTCAGCGCTGCGGCAGCGGGCGGCCGCGGCGCGCGCGCCCTGCACCCCGCCCCCGCCACCCCCATCCCGCCCCCGAATATTGATCGGGTGGGCCGCTCCAGACGCCGCCGTCCCGCCGATGCAGCGGCCTCCTACGCCGAGAGATTAATGCCGATGCGGTCGAAAAATCGATCCCGGTCTCGAGACACGATTCGATCGCGAGACCCGCTCGAGGTTATTCCCGGAGACCCGACGCGGCGGAGGCCTTAACAATTGCGGACAACTACGGAGTATCGATCGGCCGCCCGTCTGCATCCGCGGAGGCAGGGTCCGATAACCCTCGGGACGCGTAGGTCCGGGCGGCCGCGCGAGATTTACTAGCGGAGGACTGATCTCCTATTATTAGCCGCGAAGGGCGGCCGGCGGGACGAAGGCGCCGACTCCGCGCGATGCCCGCGAAAAATGCGTAAATGTACTAATTTTCGTTTCCCGAGATTAGTCGCGCTCGGCGGCGCCGGGGGTAGGGGGAGGGGAGACTGCAGGCAGACGTGCAGACGTGCAGCCGCGGCAGGGGCGCCCGGCGCGCGGCCCGCGACCCGCGGCCCGGCGGGAGGGGTGCCGACGATGCCTATAAATCCCGATCGACATTTAAATTGCTCTTTGACCGTTCAAAACTTCGCTATCTAAAAGATTGAGGGACGAGAATAGATAACTCGCGTAAAAAGATATCTATGAATGTTCGAATTTCCAATTCTATCGAGGTTAACACACTCTAAATTATTAAATTAGTAACTAGTACTTAATTAACATTATTATTCTAGATAATCACGGCACACATGTTCCTGTCGTAAAGGTACATCCGCCTTAAAAAAAAGTTCAATTTAACTATATATTTCGAATGATGTAGACGGTGTCGAGGCTATCTGGGGGTTAACTTGAAATTATAGGAATCTAGGCCCGGTGAAACGAATATTATTGCTCGGTGGACCCGGAAACCGTAATTAAACCTTATTTGACTTCTAACAAAATGCCCCGATATGTTTTGACTTCTAAAAAAACCCCGAAATGTTTTAACCTATTTCTAACTGAAAAACCTGCCTAACACGTTGGTTCAATCAAGTTCAAAGATTGTTATCAAAATTTCATCTCCTTTCAGCACGCAGAATTAACGAAAATAAAAAAAAAATCATGTTTACAATAATATATATCGATTCGGGTAAAATAAATGCGAGAGTTTCCTAAAAAAATTTTCAATTAACAAACCTTTTTTTAAAACTGTGTTGTCTTACAACAGAGTTTGTATTTATTTACCTATTTTAAACATAATAGTTAATAATACATCCATGTCAGCAAGAATGGTTAACTATGACCAGTTACCTGGTGCGAAGAATATAAATGAATAAAAATCCTGAAAAAAGGATATGCTCCGACTGAGTACATTAATTTTGAAATGGATTTATTGCTATGAAATAATATCTAAATGCCCACCTCTGTCAATAATACAATCATCTTACACGCAAACATTGCGCGGAATAATCCGATAATATGGTCCCGTTGTTCATACAATGAAAATAAGTATTTCACTATATAATTTAATGTACTGTTAATTTAATCGTAATCTAAATTAAACAAACCAAACCTAATAACCTAACCTAACCAAACCAAACCTAATAACCTAACCTAATATCCTAACCAAACCAAACCTAATAACCTAACCTAACCAAACCAAACCTAATAACCTAACCAAACCTAATAACCTAACCTAACCTAACCTAACCTAACCTAACCAAACCAAACCTAATAACCTAACCTAACCTAACCTAACCTAACCAAACCTAATATCCTAACCAAACCAAACCTAATATCCTAACCAAACCAAACCTAATATCCTAACCAAACCAAACCTAATATCCTAACCAAACCAAACCTAATATCCTAACCAAACCAAACCTAATAACCTAACCAAACCAAACCTAATAACCCAACCTAACCTTATATATTGCCTATGAAATGTCGAAATATGCAGTGCATTTTTCGAAACTTTAAAGTGTAATATCTTATTTAATACATACTTTTTAAACGTAAATTATCTTTCATTTGGTTATTAGCACATTCAATAATATAGTGAAATAATCATTTTCGTTGTATATGCAATGGGACCATTATCTTGGATTTAGCCCATTGCGCTAGAATATACAGAATAAAAAGGTCGTATTCCTTAAATGAAGTTTGCTTCGCACCTAGATTTTGGAACGCACTAGCCGTGGAGTTAAATTCGTTCACCTCGGTGACAATCTGAATACCGGAGACGAAACCTCATACTTTCGCTAAAACAATGAATGAAAGGGATCAACTTACACCTGTACAAGGTTCACACAACGCCTGACAAAGACCCTTTACAAAGAGCTATCCCATTACAGGCAGACTTCATTTTCAGATACTTAATCTGGGAGCTTAATCAGAAGTACTAACATGGAAATAATAATCCTTGAACCGGACTTAATTTGCTTCACGAGTCGACTTAGCATAAAATTAAAGACATGAATCGCGGACATTCGTCGGACGAACGGAGAACACATAGAAAAGAGGATTTACATTCGATAAGAAAATGAAAAGCCCGCTGCGGGTACATTCCTAATTTCTTGAATTATAAAATTCAAGACATCGGTGAAACGCATTAATCGAGATATTTATTTACCATCTACGAACTTATGTAGCGGAAAAAATACGCGAACCAAGTGGATTTTGGAATCCAAAGTGAACTTTAGAAAATTAAATACATATAGGCACCGCTAAAACATAAACCACTACCTAGCAAATTTAATTATTTGTTTATTATTCTAGAGTGACCAGGGTTTGGACATAAAGCCTGATACGCCATACACATAATATTAAAAATAAAATACAATGAATAGAATATGTATAAAAATATATGATGAAAAGACGAACAATAGAAAAATAAAGTTTATACTAATGTGCATGCTTACGACATTATTCAATGAAAGCAATGTCGCTGTGACTAATGCGAAAGTATTTAAACATCTCGGAAATTGTGACATGTCGCCTTCGACATAAACAAGTGTAGAAAACGTAGAGTTACAGCTACTCGAATAATTTAAAGAGATAAGGAATGAGGTGATATAGGTGGGTAAGCAACAATTTCTTTCTGCACGGTAAATACTGAAATAGTATATTGATTCTCTTCGAAAATAATACAATTGAATGACATGAGAAAGAACGATATATCAAATGGATTATAGAGATATTGTAATCTATTTAATTCTTTACGAGAAATGTCGCGAGAAAACGTGAGCACTAAAGAAAAACACACTTCTGTACTATCGAGATATTTATTAAAAAACTACTTGTTGCATATATAATAAAATTATTATCAACAATTAGCCAACCGCGCCATTCAATAAAAATCATACGAGTAACGCACACTTCGTCATTTCTACGAAGGGAATGTGCTAATGACGTAAAGAGTCAAATATTTGTCCACTCGTGGAAATTCGCCATTTCGGTTGCCGACTGAAATGAAGCTAGAATACTCGGTAAATGTAATAATAAATCACACGCCTGCGAGGTTCAAATAAAATAAAAGTAACGTGCTCGGTGAGCATCGAGGCCGGCGACATATAACGCAAAAAAATTAAAGGTCACTACTAGACCAACAATTCTCCGCGATAAGAAGAGATGTTTTCGCAATACGAAGGAAACCAAATAAAATTACCCAACACGCCACTCGATATGATGTGAAACGAATTGACCGAGAATAGGAATAATCGTCGAAATCGGCTGCGATCACGATGTCGCCGGCTCTCGGCAAAATGGCTGAAGCGGACACTCCTCCAATGCGTCACACATTTCAGTAGAGTTATACGCATATAAATCACATGATCACCACATTTTTTATTGAAAATAAAACACAATTGAGAAATATTTTAAAGAAACACTTACTTGCTTGAGGGAAGAACTTGATATAGCGAATGGCTATGCACTTTATGCTATATCCCCAGCGCTGAACGACGAACTACTGACGGTTATGTTGAGGGGAGGTGCGGGGAATAAGTCTACATCCGGCATGGGGTTCACAACGAGGATTTAAGCGGTTTCGAAAAGGAAGTTGGGAAATTTCAAATTTAAATTTGTAAATAAACATATATTTAAAACAATTGTGTCTGAGTTGAGAATACGTTTCGATGTAAATTGATAAATTAATAATATAAGAGTCAAAATATCTGATTATCTATTTTTGTTACTAAAAATTTACTAAATAAATAAAATAGGTACCAAATCATAGACACCTGGTACATTTATTTGACAGTGATAACGGGGCACAAATGAACAAAAAATAGACATAAATAATGTGACAATGGTATTAAATCAAATTTATTCAATACATCATTTTACCTTCAATACAAAAGCTAATTTAAATTTAAGAAATAAAAAAACATATTTTATTAAAAACTTATCACGTCATTTTTAAATTTTAACGATCAGAAGTATTTATGATAATTTCAGATTAGTATACTGCCGTCAAAGATTTTTCCGTAACTTCATAAGCAGACCACATTGATTTACAGACTTCATTTTCTTCTGCATCCGTTTTTAATGTTTTCCTACCACTTATGTATGCGAAAGGCAGCCACAAAGAATTTATTTTTATTTTAATTTGGCCACCGGTTTCCTTAACACGTTTGCGAAGTGAGTCCAATCATTGTATGTTTAAAATGTATTTATGTAGTGGGTTCCAAATCATTGGTTCCTAAAGATAAAGTTGGTAAAGCTCTAAAGATGTCAAAGCGTACTCGCTGCTCCATTCCGTTTTGAAAAGATCGCACGTGTTAACGAATCAAAAACTAGCCTCAAACTAAATATTCGCGCGAACGTGTGAACATCGCGCCTTTGAAGTCGTGTTCAAAAACCTTCTATGATGCGAGCGGCGAGGCGAGATACGCGGCGATTGACTGTGATTTGCCCGCGATTCATGAGAATGTATAAATGCGGAAGAAAATTAACCAAATGTAGCTTTTGGTTAGTATTATTTTTATGCAACCGTAGCATCATTGTTATAAAAAAACGCGTTAAATGTTTCAGACATGTGGCGTCTGGATGCAAAACCACCACGTTGCATATCGTCGCTGTATATATAATAAATCCTATGTGCCGTTTAGTACATTCTGAGATACACGAATCAATTTGTCAATTTCTCATATAAATAATGGACATATACTAAAAAAAATACAGCGACGATATATATGAATTGTTCAGTAATAAAAAAAAGTTTTAAATATTTCCCTTAAACATTTTCCAGTTTTTATTCTTTTAATTGATCCATAATCCATATTAAGGATGTGTTAAAATCTGCAAACCAATTTTAAATATTTTCTTTGTTATTTCCGCAATGTAAAGATATATTTATTGCATCGTGGCGGTTTTGCTTCTCACCGACGGAAAGAGTCGATTTTGCAACCGAACGTACGCGAGGAATGCATACGCGGACGAACATGCCTCGACTTGCCGACTTAACTCTTTGCGAACAATACTGCGATTGATTGCCGCACAGCAGCCACTTACGGCCTCGCGATCGCCAGTGTAACCTCCTGCAGGGCCTAGCAACAAGCAATCTCGATAGCCAATTTTAATTTTAAAAATTATTTAAATTTATACTCTTCAATACAAATCAAATAAAATGATGAAATATTTACAGAAACTGAAACTGAAGGCGGTGATGATGATGATGAAGATATTATGCGGATGGTGTATTTTGTGCTAGGTACAATAACTACTTATTTTTTTGTAAGTTAATTTAATTTTACCTATCTATATCTATATAAATAAACATTTCAGTGTTCGTTTGTACAAAATCGCTAATCTCTGAAAGTTTTTCACCGATTGCTTTGGAATTTTGGCACAACGTTACATTGAAAAACGAAGATGTTTTTGTATACTTAATTTGTTTTATATAACTACAATTTATTTATATAAATAAAAATGTAAATGTTTGATTGCCCAAAATCTTAAATCTCCTAAAGTTCTACACTATTTTATTACAACGTTCCATTCGAATTCGCACTGATTATTTGAAAAAAGCACTGGTACCTGCCTACGTTTTCAATATCTATACCTATAAAACACAATGTCTGTTTGTCTGTCTGTTCTCTATACAAATCCACACCGTTTGTCCGATTCGATTCAATTTTTGCATACTTATGCTTTGGGACCCGGCGGGTAACATAGGTAACATTTCCTCCCTATTCTCGTACCCCTTCCCCTCCCCTGACATTTTTACGATGCAAATCTGTACCGTTTGACCGATCGGACTCAAAATTTGGAAACTTATTCTTTAGAACTCAGCGGGTTACATAGGCTCTATTTCCTTCCTCCCCTTTTACCTTTTCTCCTCCCCCTGATATATTTTTGATGCAAATCTATACCGTTCGAATCAAACCTTTGTTTCCCCCACAAATTTATTTTTAACTTAATCCTTAACCCGAGCAATGCCGGGTACGAACAGCTAGTTGCAATATAAAACACAAAACAATATGCTTCTACGATTCTAAAATAAAGCGGATTCATTGTAGAAACACAGTAAGTAGTTGGCATTTTAATTGTTAATTTAATACACTTTTCGGTTCTCAAATTCGAAATGTATTCAGAGGTGCAAAAAGCAAAATGGCTAAATAAAAAATAATGAGAGATGATTTAAATATTTTGCCTCCTACCAATATTAATCGTGGCAGATGTTTATTTATATTAAGTGTATTCTTTAAATTCAGAAGTGATCAGTTTAAGTGGTAAATTTCGACAGAAACTCAAACTTTTGTTAAGGATGTCATGAAAACTGACTTTTTTTGATTTCGCAGAAAAGCCATTTCTGAAAAAAATTTCCCTTAAAATTATAATAATCGGTAATGGCAAGAAAACCTATAAAAAAACCCTACTTCTATTAAATATTTTGTGTTTAAAATGTATTACGATATAATCTCATACAATATAGGGATTTTATATATGCGAAATCTTCTGTTAGTTGTGTCTGATTTCAATCAAACATTTCAGGAAATTTCATCAAGTAGATTGAGCCAGTTCGTTAATTATTCTATCCCCTATGCCACGCGGCAGTTGCCAAAAAACTTAACTACCTTTATATTGATATGACACAAAATATTTATAACGATACCAAAAAAATGATTTTTTTGTAAAACAGCGCCATTTGTTGGACGTAAAAGTGATTATCCTTTCCTATATCGCTTTTGAAAGTTACATTTACATCGATCCTTGTTTACTTCATGCTTTTGTACACTGTCCTAATAATAGTAATAAGAGATGTCCACTTCTAGTTTTTATGTAAATTTTTAAGGTAATCACAACACACGTTATCTGCAACGGACGTCGTTTCTCCATACTAAATATATTGTCTCTATTCTGCGTACTAAATCTCACAGCGGTGCTGGCTTCTGATTGGTCCGAATGAATAGTGTCGGTTCTGCACCCCACTTTGCGGCAACGTGGCGGTTTTGCTACTCGCCGTTATATTTAAGGACTATTTTGAAGGGCATGGAAACATTTTTTATTATGTTGGGAGCTTGTAGAATGTGAAGAATAGGATACAGATCATTAATCAATCAAAACATGAAAAATGGTCTTGTATGGATAGTGGCAGTTTTGCATCTAGACGCCACACATATGTGTCATGTCGCCCCTGCATAGAATATGCATTCTTTTTGAAAAATTCATAAAATCGTTTGAATAAATCAAATAAACATTAAAATCTCTCTGATTGGATTGTGAGGTGCTTACCAGACGCGTGCAGCAAGTACATTGAAGCATGACTTTTATGCAGACGCTTATTTTGAAAAAAAAAACATTGAAATAAAATATTTATGTCACAGAATATGATGATATGTTAAAATCTGAATAGTATGATAATAATTGTGATAGGAATATTAGGAGATATATTTGATTTCTTTTCAAAATATATGCATACGTAAATATCATGCGTCAATGTTTTCACCTTACGCCCTGATGATTATCCTACCGAGAGATACAAATAAGAAGAGAACATTTACGAAAGGCATTTAAGTAACACAAGCTTGCTACATAGTTCATCAAGGGTAATTTTTTATGAATTCTATTAAATATTTGGCATCAGATTGTCATATAAATTTATTCTTACATGACAATCTGATGCCATTGTCTAATGGGATAATAGCAATATGGTAGATCATTGCATGGTGTTTGAGTATTGAGATTAATAAGTGACATTTTCAAAATTTAGAGGGATTGATCATTTTTAGTGAAATGGACGAGGAAAAAACTCGAAGAAAGACATAGTTTATAGCTTTGACGACACATAAAAATAGAGGATGCCTGTCTGACTAGATTTTTATCTTATTTTATTAATAGTATATAATTAATATATCTGCTTCAATAGATCCTTCGTGCGGTTATTTCTTGTTTTTTTTTTGTAATTTCTCTAGTTAATTTGACTATCTAATTATAATATTTGTCAATTTCATATTGATTCATTCGTAAACTTTGTTACTCATTTATTGTCATGGTGCTGTAGGTGAGACTATTTAAAATAATAGTATATTTTCTATCAAGTTAACACAGGCGAGCAAATAATAAATGATTATTATTTATATATGATATACATCCCTATTTTAATTTGGTAATTTGTATGTTTTTTCAACAAAATTATCATATATTTGAACATGTGAAATCGAATGGAAAAGGTTTTCATGACAGTTTAAAAAATTTCAATTATATGCATTTTTTATAATTTATTATTTATATACTAAGTATATCAATCATGAATTTGTCAAACAAGTGTGTGATAATATTTTTTAATAAAATCGTTTTTTGCATTTATATTTTTTGATTTTCGTTCCAGTAACCCACAATGATTCTACATACTTTTGTAATAACAGCACTCCATATGGATATACATATTTCAATAGGGTATATTTATCTCAATGGCGATAAAATCGAAACCATAAATCATAATTAATGTTTTTTCCCTTGTCTATACTTTTCTCTCAAAGGCTTATTTATCTAGAGTCTATTGTTTCTATGGTAATTTAAAACATGGAAATACCAGCACGTGTTTGACATTTGTAATAACCTATAATACTGCTTTCTGTTTGCTTAAAATTCATCGTTCACCATATTATTTATTCATTATTTTAATATTTTATCGCGAATAAAAGTATTTCAAAATGCCACGATCAAAAAGAGATAAAAAAGGTCAGTTACAATGTTTTCTAATTTTTCTGTTTGTAAATAATAATTTTAAATATATTTTATGATTTTCTTCATAGGCTAAAATGTTTTAAAAAATAATCATAGCGTCTAAAAAACATTTCACAACAAGGTTTCTTGATTATTTACTTTCTAGCTTTTTGTTTTAATTTTTACATTCTTTTATGTCTTTTTATTTTTAATTTTTAATCTATTTTATTAATTAATAATTTTTATAAAAAGGTTTTGGAATAATCGCAGTAATATTTTTAATGATTTTTTTGAAATATTTAACCCGTTCCGTTCCCCATTTTGTGTATGTATACACGACGCTGGCCTGTATCCACCCCTTTACTTTCATTATCAGTTAAATATTTTCATTGTGCTACCATTTTGAGTATTGTACTTAAAACACACTCCATGCAGACATTGTTTAAAGTTTCACAAAACATACTTATATAATTAGTTTGTTTTCAGTTCTTTGATACTTTATTATTATCTTTTTTTTCTCAAGAACATGCTTTTCCCGTTGACCCCTTCTTTTCTTTATAATTCATATTTATTTTTGGTTTATTCTTTCGGTTATGTACATTATTTGTGATTGTAAATTATCAGCTATTTGAACTGATTTTCTCTATAAATTTCCTCTGTACTCTAATTCTGTTTTAAGCCAATTTATATGTGTGTAGTCTAACTTACTCAACATACATATAAGCTATTTTATTTATAGGTAGAGTAACTAATCTATCATTTGAATGATATTGGATTTTGTGGTTAATCTTTTTCATATGCATTAGTTGTTTTATAAATTTTTGCTTGCTTGATTGCTTGGTCTTCAGAATTCTGTAAGCACAAGCTTCAGAATTAATAATTGTGTATTTTTGTTTCAGTTTCCCTTACCAAAACTGGCAAGAAGGGTCTAGTCCTGAAACAAAATATTATAGATGAAATCCGGAAGTCTGTTGATAAATACACTAATATTCTGCTGTTCACAGTACATAATATGAGAAATACCAAGTTGAAGGACCTGCGAGGAGAATGGAAAGACTCGAGGTTTTTCTTTGGAAAAAATAAAGTCATGGCCTTAGGTTTGGGGAAAACAGAAGCTGATGAATCACACTCCAAATTGCATCTAGTAAGAATATTAAAATATTGCTTTTAGAATTGTATTTTCCAGCGTTTTCCCCGACGAAAATGTGCAAAGTTATTTAATTTTTGTGGGAAATGACCTAATTTTAAAACTATGCAATTTAATTGTGCGATGTTTAGTCTAACAGTAAAATATTCACCAAGTGATTATAATACACGCATAAAAATGTATGTCTATTTTTTTTTTAAAGTTTGTCAATTCTTACGGTACGTACGATAGGTTGTAGCTGTGAAAAACAAATATGTATGTATTAGGATAGTAGGCGAAGATAAAACAGAATCACATGAAGTCTCTAAAAGAAATAACTTAATTTTAACTTGTTTATTGCTTGATTGGTTTTGAAATATCTATTTACCTCTTATTATGAAGAAAATAAATAAAAGGCACAACAACATTACTTCAGTAAAAATGTAATTGGTTAGCATCTACAATCAAGAATTACATATATCTAACATTTAAAATAGTGAGTGGAAGCAGAGTCAGTACATTTTGAATATTTACCATCAATGGATAGGGAAGGTAATACGAGCAATTCATGTACAGTAGACTCCCGATTTTCCAGGATAAATGGTGAAAAAAAATCCCAGATAATCCAGTTAATCCAAAAGTATTGAAAATAGTCTAAAAATACAGAAAAGTTAAAAAAAATATGCGCCATGCGTGCCTACTGTCCGAAAGTCGTTCACATGTGTGTTTACACTAGGGATGGGCGTTGAATGGACGGACTAGTTGACGTTGCATCGACGCGTCGACGGTTTACGTTTATCGCATGGACTAGTTGAATTCGTAGACGGTGGACGGCGGATGCCGTGGACAGTGGACGATTCGAGATTCAACGTACTGCAAAGCAACGAGCGAGAGCAAGAAAAAACGTCCCCGTTTATTTCTCTCTCATCTCTCGCTGTCGACTTGTAGATGCCATAGATGGCTCGACGGGTAATTTCATTTCAACTCTAAAGTACACGACCATAGAGTGCAGATCTGTGTACACGAACTATGACAGAGACTTGAAATTTGAATGCATGCGTAGGGTTAGATAGGCTTAATAAGCTATTATTTTTTACTTGATTTGTGCGATGTACACGTGCGACGTTTCGGTGAATTCCCAATTTTGCGCTGTATAAAATAAAACAATTCTGTTTAATTATTTTATTTTTTATTAAACTAATATTTTACTGCTTACACCTGATATTGTTGTTTATACCTACTTCTTTCTTTATTATATATAGAAAGAAGTATATAAAACAATATGTAAAAGCCTTTAGTGTGCGTAAACAAATAAATAATAAAATATTTATTTTTACATATAAGCACAGGTAGCGGTTTTACTTTCCCCGAAACTATATTCCTTCGAACTTCTTTAAATTTTAAAAAGTAACGTAATAAAAATAGCGGTTGAGCCGTCGAACAGCTTCGCATCGAACCGTAGACAGTTGACCATCGTCCCGATGTTTAGATAGAACGTCCGCGACGTCCGCGTAACGAAGTTGACGCGTCAACTAGTCGACGAATTCAACTAATTGATCGTCTCGTTGATGGACGAATGTGGACGGTCTCGTTTCGTCGACGGTAAATACGTCGACGACCCATCACTAGTTTACACACAGCAAAGATGTCGCCGGTACGTTGCAGGTTGTCAAATACTTTTTTTTTTACTTAAATAATTACTTTAAAGAAATAGGATTGGCGTTACTCAAAGAAGGTAAGGTAAAGAAGAATATTTGAATATTAGTTAAAATTTCATCTGAATTAATTCAGATTGGTTCAAGCCATTCACATGCTGATAGTGCATCAAAATCCCGCATGCGTCAATTTTTCGCCAATTTGGTACCACTTATTCCTTGTGATTTTCTTTAAATTATTATTATTTTCAATCCGATTTTATTTAATGTTGTAAGTTTTCTTCGTCTTTTGTCTTCGGTTTCTATAAATGATTGAAACATTCAATATTTTTTTATATATTGTTTTTCAATTGTTTCTATAAATGATTCATGTACAGTAGTTCATCACTGCTTTATTTTTTTGTCTTGATCGGCAATTCATAAAAATATTTTGCTTTGGCTGCACAAACAAAATAAAAACTGTCATGCCCCTGACAGTTGATGTCAGGCAACCTTGCTGGTTACAATTACAAAAAGCACAAATTCTTCTCTTTTCAACATTTTCGTCACTCTGCGTATTATAGTTTTGTTGTTTAATTATAATTTCGGCTTTTGACTACTTCATCTAATACCTCATCAGCAGTATACATTTCAAAACTAGTTAATGGATCTGTTACAACTCTAGTATGACGCTTAGGACCTTATCGTTCATGAACAAGAACAATATTTATAGCGGTGTTCTGATTGTTGTAATCTTTTTAGTAAACCTACTAAGACTATCGTTCAATCGAATTCGAGCTTGATGATAGCTGATGGAAAAAACTGATTAACACTTTGAGGTATGGTGAAATCTCTAGAAATGTTAACAGATCCGTCATTGGTTGAAGAAGAATGGATTCACCTGTTTTCTAATGGTGGGTCTTTTTCGCCTGTTTCGCAGCCTTCTACCTCAAATACCCCACTGCTGCTTTAGATTGCTTTTCGCTATTCGGGTATTCTTCCTCATTGAGTAATCTCTAAATCATTTTCTCTGTGCAATGTTTTACACTGCATGACCGCTTTGAAGCCATTTTAAATCTTAAAACTAATACGGTAACACCCTGTTAATTCAAACCTCGATAATTTGAAATTCGCCATAATTCGAAATTTTTAAAATGTGCAAGTCCCAAATTGTGAATTTTATAGTAAATTAGCCCCGATAATTCGAAAATCCCGGTAATTCGTAATTCAAAATATTTTTTAGCCGCTTGCGCCACAAATCAATATATTTTAGTTTGCGTAATTTGAAATTTTTTTGAAATATGATGAAAATTAAAAAATATTTCGAGTTTTTTCGCAAGTGAGAACAACAAATATGTCAATTAGTGGCGGGTGATCTGGCTCACCTGACTGATCCGGCTCATCCACTCAATCGTTCAATTTGAACCGGTTCAGTGAACTGGCTCAATTTGATCTGAATCTGAATTTGAGCT